>BQNB010049783.1:40000-41867 GCA_026074375.1 Tanacetum coccineum
AAATATCTCTTATTTCTTTTTCTCACCAATTCACTCTATCTATTTTTATTTCACACAACTCTCTTTCTGTTTTTCAGCTCACTATATCTCTCATTTCTTTTTCTCACAATTTACTCTATCTATTTTAAATCACACAAATCAAGAGCCCTAACAGACAGTTTGGTAAAATTCCATCAATTCCTTTAGTTTCATGTTGTCCTCCCACTTATAGTGTGTTTAACTCTTGTGAGAGGTGGATTATTGACTTTTTAGGATGAGGCCTTAACATAATTAGGCTTCTGCACCCCCCCCCCCCCATATGGTATCTTGGCACCTGTGACCATTACCTGATAAGTTCCTAAGAATAGACTCATTAAGTGTTTGCACTTAGATTGGGTCCTATTTAGTTTATGTTACCACTGTCCTGCTCTGCTTCTAAGCTAGAAGCAGTAGTGGCAGCCCTTTCTATTCTGTCTTCCCACTCCTTATTGACAGTCTAATTTACAACAAAGTGAATAGGTCTACTTAGACTGAGATATCTTAGTGATCCTTTTGGCTTGCCTAGGTTTGTGGGTCTTTTTGGCTTGAGATGATGATTAAAACAATGATTGGTTCTTTATTAGAGTGTTAATCAGGTGTGGGTGTGTGTTGGGGATCAATGGGTTGTCCTAACCCTTCACCCACTGCTGCTTAATGTTACATTCCCTTTCATCTAATCTTAATTAACCTCCCCTCAAACAATACTTCAGAGATTGAGTAATCTAATGTTAGCAATTAGAAAGTTAAACCTCCTAACATCAAAAGCCTTTATGAGAAGATCTACAACATTATGGTCTGTGTGAATCTTGATCACTTGAATCAACTTCTTCTCATAAGAATCTCTGATGAAATGGTGCCTAATCTCTATGTGCTTGGTTTTAGAGTGAAACACTGGATTCTTCACAATACAAATGGTGCTTTCATTATCAATGTAAATCTTGGTGTTCATGAAGTTGAATCCATAATCAAGCATTTGATTTTGAATCCATAACACCTGTCCATAGCAATTAGCAGCAGCAACATACTCTGCCTCAGTAGTAGAGTTGGCAACTATAGTCTGCTTCTTGCATTGCCATGAAATCAATCTTCTTCCAAGAAATTGACAACCTCCTGTTGTGGATTTCCTGTCTAAGCTAGCTCCAGCATAATCACTATCAGAAAAAGCCTCCAAGTCAAATGGTGAATCTCTAGGATACCAAAGGCCCAATTTAGGTTGACCTTTCAAGTATCTAAAAATTCTCTTCACAGCATGAATATGTGAAGTCTTTGGTGTAACTTGGAACCTTGCACAAGCACAAACAACAAACATTATGTCAGGCCTAGAAGCTGTTAAGTACATCAATGATCCAATCATTGATCTGTATAAATGAACATCTACAGCTTCAGCTTCTTCATCCTTAACCAATGCCTTATTAGTCTCTATTGGAGTGCTTGCTGTCTTCACAGTGGCAAAATCAAACTTCTTCAATATTTCAGCCACATATTTGTCTTGGCTAATGAAGATTCCATCCTCCTTCTGTTGTACTTGCAATCCTAAGAAGAAAGTGAGTTCCCCCATAGAACTCATCTGGAATCTCTTGTGCATCAAACCTTCAAACTCATCACATAAAGACTTCTTTGTGGACCCAAAGATGATATCATCAACATACACCTGTACTAACAAGATATCACCTTTGTCCTTCTTGATGAACAAAGTCTTATCTATAGTGCCTCTTCTAAATCCATTTTCAATTAAGTAGGTAGACAAGGTCTCATACCAGGCTCTAGGAGCTTGATGTAGACCATATAAAGCTTTTTCTACCTTATACACTTTGTCAGGGAACTGTGGATCTTCAAAACCAGGAGGTTG
>BQNB010049784.1:0-36457 GCA_026074375.1 Tanacetum coccineum
ATTATTATTTAATAATTATTATCTATTTAAAATTAAATATATTTTAAATTTTTATAAGCTTACTTTTTATTTTGTACGTTAATAAAAGTATATGTTATATAAAAATAATGTTTATTAAAATAACATTAAATATAATCGTTTACATAAAACTTATATATATATATATATATATATATAATTTCAAAAATACAATTACATTTTATATAAAAATACTATTTATTTAATATATTAGTTTATATAATATTATTTATAAATTTATTATTATTTTTTATAAGTAATTTATTTAGTTAATAATATTTAATTTATTAATTTTAAACTAAAATTAAATTTTATATATTTTAATATAATTTGTTTTTTCTCATTTCATTTTCTTCAACCAAACACACGCTAGTTTTTGCAAATTCCAACTCCTTTATATTCCACATCCTAAGGATTCCAATTTCTAACATTCCATTCCTTTACATTCTAATTCCTTAAACAAATTCGAATTCCGTCAAAAACATTCTGCAAACAAAACAGGCCCTTAGTGGTTATGGGTTTAGGGTTTTTGGTATATGTTTTAAATTTTATGTATACATCACTTGTGATATTATACCTAGTGGTTATGGGTTTATGGTTTAGAGTTTTAGGTATATGATTTAATGGTTAAGGGTTTAAGATTTTTGGTATATTTTTTAAAGTTTATGTATATATTACTTGTGATATTATACCTAGTGGTTAGGGGTCTATGATTTTTGGTATAGGGTTTAGTGGTTAGGGGTTTAGGGTTTTTGGTATAGATTTTATAATTTATGTAAATATTACTTGTGATATTATATCTAGTGGTTAAGGGGTTTAGAGTTTTTGGTATAGAGTTTAATGGTTAGGAGTTTAAGATTTTTGGTATATATTTTGAAGTTTACGTATATATATCACTTGTGATATTATACCTAATGGTTAGGGGTTTAAGGTTTTTGGTATAGATTTTAAAGTTTATGTATATATCACTTGTGATATTATATCTAGTGGTTAGTGGTTTAGAGTTTTTTGGTATATGTTTTAGTGGTTAGGGGTTTAGGGTTTTTGGTATTGATTTTAAAGTTTATGTATATGTCACTTATGATATTATACTTAGTGGTTAGGGGTTTAGGGTTTTTGGTATAGATCTTAAAGTTTATGTACATGTCATTTTTAATATTATGCCTAGTGGTTAAGGGTTTAGGGTTTTTGGTATAATATCATTGATTGATAACGTATGAAAACAAAAGCAACCAATTGATAACTGCCAAAAACGTCTCAAAACGGCCAAATACGTCTGAACATGGACAAAAACGCGCGAAAGCTGGAGAAAACGGGCAAAAGCTGGCGAAAACGCGCGAAAGCTTAAGTTAACGCGCGAAAGCGGACGAAAACACGCGAATGCGGACGAAAGCGTGCGAAAACGTATGAAAATGTAAGAAAACGTGCGAAAACGTAAGAAAATGTCAAAAAACGGACTAAAACATGTGAAAACGAAAGAAAACATAAGAAATCGTGCGGGAACATAAGATAACGTGCGAGAACGTCTAAAAACAAACAAAAACGCACGAAAACGGACGAAAACGTGCGAAAACAGACGAAACACGCGAAAGCTAACGAAAACGCGCTAAAGCCGACGAAAACGCGCGAATGCGGACGAAAGCGTAAAAAATGTCCAAACACGGACGAAAACATGTGAAAACGAAAGAAAACATGCGAAAGCGGACGAAAACAGAAGAAAAAGTGTGAAAACAAACAAAAACGTATGAAAACGTGCGAAAATGGACGAAAACGTGTGAAAACTTAAGAAATAGTGCGAGAACATAAGAAAACGTGCGAGAACGTCTAAAAAGAACTAAAATGTGCGAAAACGTGCGAAAACATACGAAAACACGCGAAAGCGTACGAAAACATGTGAAAGCGGACGAAAGCGTATGAAAACGTACAAAAACGTATAAGAACGTAAAAAACGTAAAAGAATACAAAAACGTAAAAAACATACAAAAACGTAAAAAATCTAAAAAGGCAAAAACGTAAAAAATGTCAAAAATGTTAATTAATTGCAATTTGGACAAGATTTGCCAACTCTACAAATAATGAGGAGTAAGTTATGATGATGTTTTAGTAAATTACACTTTGATCCACCATTTTTTTTTAAATCCTTAAATCTTGTCCTTTCATCTAATGAAATGAATGGTCTAGATTTGTCCCTTGGTATAGAGAGAAACTAGTATGTAAAATAACTCACCTCATATATATATATATATATATATATATATATATATATATATATATATATATATATATATATATATATATATATATATATATATATATATAATTTCAAAAATACAGTTACATTTTATATAAATATTCTATTTATTTAATATATTAGTTTATATAATATTATTTATAAATTTATTATTATTTTTTATAAGTAATTTATTTAGTTAATAATATTTAATTTATTAATTTTAAACTAAAATTAAATTTTATATATTTTAATATAATTTGTTTTTTCTCATTTCATTTTCTTCAACCAAACACACGCTAGTTTTTGCAAATTCCAACTCCTTTATATTCCACATCCTAAGGATTCCAATTTCTAACATTACATTCCTTCACATTCTAATTCCTTAAACAAATTCGAATTCCGTTAAAAACATTCTGCGAACAAAACAGGCCCTTAGTGGTTATGGGTTTAGGGTTTTTGGTATAGGTTTTAAATTTTATGTATACATCACTTGTAATATTAAACCTAGTGGTTAGGGGTTTATGTTTAGTGTTTTAGGTAAATGATTTAATGGTTAAGGTTTTGAAGGTTTTTGGTATATGTTTAAAGTTTATGTTATAATAGTACTTGTGATATTATTAAAAACTAGTGGTTAGGGGTTTATGGTTTTTACACGTATAGGTTTAGTTGTTAGGGGTTTAGGGTTTTTGGTATAGATTTATAATTTATTGTAAATATCACCTTGGATATTAATCGTAGTGATTAGGGGAATTAAGAGTTTTTGTATATGATTAAAGTTAGTAGTTTTAGGATTTTTGGTAGTATATTTTGAAGTTTACGATATATACACTTGAGGATATTAACCGTAATGGTTTAGGGTTTTAGGTTTGGTATAGGGTTTATTGGTTAGGTGGTTAGTTTTTTGATATAGGTTAGTGGTGATGTAGTGTGTTATAGGAGTATTTTGGTATCGGGTTCTATCGGTACTCTGGTTTAGGGTTTTTGGTATAGTGTTTCGTTGTTTAAGGTTTTTGTATAGGGTTTAGTTGTTAGGAGGTTTAGGGTTTTTGGTATAAGGTTTTAAAGATTATTTATATTTTCAGTTGTGATATTATAACGTAAGGTTTTGGGTTAGGTTTACTGGTTAGGGGTTTAAGGTTTTTTTTGGTATAGATTTTAAAGTTTATGTATATCACTTGTATATATATCTAAGTGGTTTAGAGTTTTTTTGTATATTTTTAGTGTTAAGGGTTTAGGGTTTTTGTATAGATTTTAAAGTTTTATGTATATATCACTTATTATATTGATACTTAGTGTTAATTGGGTTTAAGGTTTTTGGTATAGATCTTAAAGTTTATGTACATGTCATTTTTGATATTATGCCTAGTGGTTAAGGTTTTAGGGTTTTTGGTATAATATCATTGATTGATAACGTATGAAAACAAAAGCAACCAATTGATAACTGCTAAAAACGTCTCAAAACGGCCAAATACGTTTGAACATGGACAAAAACGCGCAAAAGTTAGAGAAAACGGGCAAAAGCTGGCGAAAACGCGCGAAAGCTTAAGCTAACGCGCGAAAGCGGACGAAAACACGCGAATGCAGACGAAAGCATGCGAAAACGTATAAAAATGTAAGAAAACGTGCTAAAACGTAAGAAAATGTCAAAAAACGGACTAAAACATGTGAAAACGAAAGAAAACGTGTGAAAACGAAAAAAAACATACGAAATCGTACGGGAACATAAGAAAGCGTGCGAGAACGTCTAAAAACAGACAAAAACACACGAAAACGGACGAAAACGTGCGAAAACAGACGAAACACGCGAAAGCTAACAAAAACGCGCGAAAGCCGATGAAAACGCGCGAATGCGAACAAAAGCGTAAAAAATGTCCAAACACGGACGAAAACGTGTGAAAATGAAAGAAAACGTGCGAAAGCGGACGAAAACAGAAGAAAAAGTGTGAAAACAAACGAAAACGTATGAAAACGTTCGAAAATGGACGAAACGTGTGAAAACGTAAGAAATCGTGCGAGAACATAAGAAAACGTGCGAGAACGTCTAAAAAGAACTAAAATGTGCGAAAACGTGCGAAAACATACGAAAACACGCAAAAGCGTACGAAAACGTGCGAAAGCGGACGAAAACGTATGAAAACGTACAAAAACGTATAAGAACGTAAAAAAACGTAAAAACATACAAAAACGTAAAAAACGTACAAAAACGTAAAAAAATATAAAAAGGCAAAAACGTAAAAAATGTCAAAAATGTTAATTAATTGCAATTTGGACAAGATTTGCCAACTCTACAAATAATGAGGGAGTAGTTAGTGTGAGTTTTAGTAAATTTACACTTTTGATCCTCTATGTTTTTTTAAATCTTAAATCTTGTCTTTTTAATCTAATGAAATGAATGGTCTAAATTTATTCCTTAGTATGTAAAGAGAAACTAGTATGTAAAATAACTCATCTCATATATATATATATATTCTGATGATTATCTTTTATATATATATATATAAAAGAGTCATCGGACTATTAGTTTAGGCTGCAAACTAATATGGGCTAATCATAAAAAAAGGTACGGCTCATATAGACAACTTGAGTCGATATTTATTTGTGTTCGAAGTTGATGAAAAACACATTTTCACCTAAAATTTTTCCAACATGGACTTTGAAAATTCTGTTTATCATCTTTTTAAATTCGCCTCTCATTTAAAATAACATTTGGAACTATATGTCACTACAACCATATCAAAAAATGGGGTTTTTGCAAGATCTTACGGCCGCGATCTTGTGAGTATAAAATGATCGTAAACTCTCGTAGCTAGGCATGCAAATCACAACACAATGGTTCGGAATTTCCTGCTATTATTCCTCAATGATACAACTTTTAAACAAAATGTACATGTTTTAAAGGCACGATGATCTATTTATCGACTCCTAAAGGAGAAACTTAATATCTATACATTCATATATACATTCGAAGACGAACATAAAAAGCAAAAGTTCATCTGTTTAGTGTTTCAAATGGCAGAGCTTCTCCTTTAATATTTCAGCTTCTACTTTGTAATTATCATCTTGCACCTGTTGAACAAAATGTGATCTTGTAAGACAAGGTGGTAGTGCAATTATGTAGTTATTTTAATGAATATTTAGATTTGTTATGTGTCTGATTCTTATTTACAAAAGAAAATTACAAAATGCAAACCTGAGGGTATTGAGAAAGTACAAGTGTTGAATGCATAATGTATACTGTTTTTAATGCATGTTTGGGTATATATATACGAAATTTCCAACTAAAAGGAGAGGAGATATGAAATTGCCCCAATTTTATTTTAGTATATGATTAATTAAGGTGACAGATCCTTTTATTGTTTTCTTAACACAAAATTAAAAAAAGAGTACCCCTATTGGTACCCCCTGACCCACTCAATAGTGCCAAAAGGTACAAAAGATTATTTTTTACCCTTTTTTTACAGTGCAACGCAGTTTTTTATCAGTTTCTGTTCCGTAATTTTTGATAGTTTCATACTTTTGACCTGTTAAACGTTATATTTTTCGTTCTGTTTTCTCCGTGTCACAGTTTTATAACATATACAAAATAAAATAAAAAATACCATAGAAAAAACGCAAAAAACCAGGGGGGTACAAATGGTGTTTGAGGGGGTACATATAAAATAAGCCTAAAAAAATGAAATAGATCTTTTAGTACAGTTATCTAGATTTTCTTTACTATCTGATGGTGTAATGGTAACTCTGTAAAGAATGATTTAGCATATTGCTGCTATACATTTATATTTTTTAATGAGCAACTATAGGTCTCTCTATGTAAGTATGATGTAGAAATAATAACATGTTTTTGAAAATGATCTCCTAATGTACAAGCAAGTAAAACTAATTCACATCGATATATATGTACCTGAAGATGTAGAGTGTTCAAGAATGTCTCTTCTCCCAGGCATTTAAAGGTCGTTAAATTTAGCTAAACAAATCCGTTTTCTTCGGACTCTAAGTATTCTAAAACCCTAGATAAGAAGCCAATCTCATTATTCTTGCTCATATGTTCGGTAGAGTAAATCAGTTGTATCACCACTTCTTTGTCACTTAAAACGCTCACGGAAGAAACTACTGTGAATTTTGTATTAATTATAAAATTAGGGTCGACAATGTCGACCCTAATATTGGCAGGGGACCCACTTTTTTCAACCAAATGTGGCTAGTCAACAAATCAGTTTTGGGTCGACATTTAGGGTCGACAATGTCGACCCTAAGTTATAAAAATTAATTATATATGAATAAAGTTATATATGAATATAATTTTCAAAAGATTTAACTTTATTAAAGTTTAGGTCGACAATGTCGACCCAAAACCATTAAGAAAAGTCGACCCTAAATGGCGCCAAAATTTTCTGATTCCCGCATATCCGAAAAAAAAATATTATAACTAAAACAAGTTTGGGTCGACAATGTCGACCCAAAATATAAAAATGTTTAAAAAATGTTTAAACATATAAAAAATGCATTTAAAAAATATATATAATATTTAAAAAACAATTAAAATTATATATAAAAAGTTATATATTTTTATAAGAAAAAAGTTTTATATATTTTTAAATAAAAAATCTTTATATAATAATTATATACGTAAACGGGGAACCGGACCGAACCCGGCCAAACGAACCAATTTATATTTTTATTTTAAAAGTTATATCTTTTATAAAAAAGTTTATATATTTAATATAAAATAATCATTTATCAATAATTTTGTAACGAAACGAGGAACCGGACCGACCCGCCGAAACGAACCAATTGATATATTTTTTATAAAAAGTTATATATTTTATAAAAAAGTTATTATATATTTTATAAAAAATCAATTTATAATAATAAATAATACAAACGGGGAACCGACCGACCCGCTCGAACGAACCAATTTATATTTTTTTTTAAAAAGTTACATAATTTATAAAAAAGTTTTACATATTCTTAAAAAATCATTTAAAATATAATAATTTATAATACGAAACGGGGAACCTTACCGACCCGGCCGAAACGAAGCCAATTTATTATGTATTTTAAAAAGTTACATATTTTATAAAAAAGTTTTATATATTTTTATAAAAAAATCATTTTATACAATAATTATATACGAAAACGGGAACAGAGACCGACCGGCCGAAACTAACCATTTTATATTTTTTTTTTTAAAGGTTATATATTTTATAAAAATATTTTTATATATTTTATAAAAAATCATTTTATATAATAATTATATACGAAACGAGGAACCGGACCGACCCGGCCGCAACGAACCAATTATCATTTTTTAAAAGTTATATATTTATAAAAAAGTTTATATATTTTATAAAAAATCATTTTAAATCAATAATTGTATACGAAACTGAGGAACCGGACCGACCCCGGCCGAAACGAATCAAGGGCATGAATCATTTTACAAGATATGGTACGGCCTAGGAGGCAAGGAATCATCTGCCGCCGAAGAAAGTGTGGGAGACAGAACTCGAAGATGAGTGGAATAACTTGGTTGACAGGTGGACCCATCGGATCGGTGCGAGAAGTCTTCAGAAATGCTGCCAACCGAGCGAAGAACACGATTTCTAACCCATCAAGGGAAGAAATCATTCGCGCAAGGCAGGAACAATATGTAAACTCTTTATAATTTTGTGATATATAAAAGTGTTTTATATTGTTTATTTATAGCTTGTAATTAATTTAATTCGATATTGTATAGAATTCCAAAAAGGTCATTAAGAGGACCTAATGAGACATGGAAGGAAACTCACTCGAGCCGGAGACTGAGGGAGTTTAAGAACCCAAAAAAACCTGAAGAGATACGTAAGTAATTTAATTAACTCGTTACATACTTTAATAACTTAATTTATTTGTTTTAACCTTTTTTTCTTTTTCTTTCACATGTTTGGATATGAATAGCATGCGAAGATCAGTTAGAGCCAGCGTCATCCGTACAAGACAGACAAGATTATCTTGGATGAAGTCCGTTCCAGTACGCAACCTCACCTAGAACATGTCAGTGAAAGGGCAGGAAGTTGACCGGTGTGGCTCAACCTTCTCGCAGGCCGGTCCTCAGGCATTTCCAGATGTTATAAGATCGTGAGGAATGGACCGGATAATTGAGGCAAAGTAATCAGAGGCGCGAGTGATAAGGAAGCAAACCGCGGAGGCGCAGCAACGGGCTTATTTGACAGCAATGAAGGCTGACGTAAAAAAAATGCGCGTACCAAAATAGTGAGGACGATGTGGATGTGAGCCATAGGTGACTATTTTTCTAACTATGCCACAAAACCCCCCAACCATGACTCGTCCATTTATGCCTCCCTGCTTTGCACGCCCAACTATGCCCCAACTCAGCCCTGAATGGGCTCACTTACTCAACCCTCCCTTCCCTTACAATCAACCACTCCAGCCTTCCTATGCCGGCCCGTCTCAATATCCCGGCCCGTCTCAATATCCCGGCCCACCTGGATATACCGGCCCACCTAGATATCCCGCCCCACTCCAACCTCCCTATGTCGGCCAATTTCCTTTCACTCCCGTCAACAATAATACCTTTAACAATTGTTATAACCCCGTTATGAACTCCAACCTAGCCTCTACTTCTAACAGTCAACTTCCCCGCTTCATAACCAATCCCCATAATAACGATACGCGGAGCGTTGATGAATTGGCTAGAGATAGGGAGTTGGCGGGTGAAGACAATGACGTGGGGGATAATAATGAGGAGGGGGACAATCAACAATCGGGTGGTGACTATTCGGGAATAGACGATGAGTGGATAATGAGGATGTGCAGAATGAGTCGGAGAGTCGGATTAGGCGATTTGTGCTATTGTCATGTTGTATTATGGATTTTTTAGACTTGTTATGTTTGATCGGAATTTGTAACACCTTAAAACTTTTAGACTTGTTATCATATCGTGGATTTTTTGAAATAATAATTTATCGTATCGTCATTTGTGGTATTAACGTTTAATGATTTGTTATTGTATCGTATAGTGGATTTGGCGAATTATGGATTTGATGAAACGTAGATTTTTTTCCGGAAAAAATCTGGAAAAACTGCACGAATTTTTTTTTTTTTCCCATGTTCATCTTAAGTCGACATTGTCGACCCTAAATTGGAGTTGTGGGTCCGACAATGTCGACCCAACTTAATGAATGTCGACAGTGGACTGCTTGCGAGTAATCTGCTTATTATATATATATCTTTGGGTCGACATTGTCGCCCAAAGTATCCAAAAATAAATTTCGACCCAAACTTATTTATTAAAACAATTATTAATAAATAAATACATATATTACTTTATTTAAAACATTTATTAAATAAAAAAGTATGGGTCCTACATTTTCGACCTAAAACTTAATAGGAAAAAGTTTTTTTTTTTTTGTCACCCAAAACATAGTCAACAGTAACCCACTTAAAAGTGGTGCCCCCACTAGTCGACCCAAGTTACAAACGCAATATTCGACCCAAAAATTTTTGGGTCGTAAATTATTGGGTCGCCACTTTTGGGTCGACTAAGTCCGACCCCTTAGACCTTTGGCGGATTCTTTTTGTTTTTTGGGTCGACTATGTCGACCCGAGTCAACAATTGTTGGTAGTGACGGAAGAAACTACTCGTAAATTTTGTATATAGCATTTTAGAACTTTGTCTCTCAATGCGGAGATTCTTTTGCCTTGTGCTAGTGGTTGATGTTGAGTACGATGAGAACTTTTCCTTTTTACGCCTTAATGTCTCTACTTCCTTCCGTAGTTCTGGTATGTATTTTAGTGCACGTGATACTGTCCCTGGAATACTTACTTTTTTCTGTGGAAAAAGTGAGTTTTATGAGTAACAAGAATTAGGAAAAAAGCAATTCAAATGTCAATCAAATATTCATAATACTTGTAAAATTTATAAATTTCTTTTCTTCTGTTTATTGATTTCGGTAAAGCTAAATGTAAGTACCTTTTGATCAGCTGATATGGGCAGCAACGGACGAAGATATGCATATAAATCGTTAACCTTCTTACGCCGTTCGCTTTCACTTGCGTTATGATTACCCTTTTTGGAAACCTTCTTAGGATCACCAATATTTCCATTTATAGCTCCTCCAGATGAACAACTATCGGGTGGACAATCATGCTGGCTTTGATCATATGATGGAAAATCAGGAAGGGGAATATACTAATTTGCTTCAACGTGGATAGAAATATCATTGCAATCTTGTTGCTGATTTGGGTCGATGTTATCCTCTGAGGGCCATCCATAACTTGTGGAAAATAATGTAGAGGGTAGTGCTAGCATCCTCTTTTTTTTTAGTTAGAAGGAATAGTTGTTGAAAGTACAATGAAATTTAGGAGGATGATGTGTTGGTCTATTTATACAATGGTAAGTTGGTTATAATTAGGTGCATATCTCGCATTATAAAAGTGCATTTACATCATCTTGGAATAAAACTGTTTTGTGTTACGATTGAAGATAAATTAAAAACTGTTTCTTATTCTAAGAAGTTCCTCAAGTTTATAATAATACATTAACAAATAATCCACTCGTATATTCCTTCTAGCTAATGAGTTCAGACAATGATATTGAAATTAAAATGACTATATAATTGGAAGAAAATATCTCATTTTTCTAAGAAAAATTTCATGTGAAAAGAAAAATATTGAAAATCCGTTTAGTCGTATTTATTTTCAACAATTTTCAAAAAAAAAAATGGAATTCTCATTTTCACTTTTTTTCTACATTTTTAAAAAAATAATTGAAAAACCAATTATCATTCTCACTTTTTTCTTTCTCATTTCTTCTTAATAAAAAGGAAAAATGTAATTCCAACTAAACGAGTTTTAAAAAATCTCAACTCTTCTCCAAAGAAGAAAAACAATTCTCTTCTCTAAGAAATTAAAAACTGAAAAATTGGAATATTTTTCACCAACTAAACGGCCCCTAACCATTTTTACATATATTCATGTTTTGGAAGCATGCATTATCCACACTCTACACTCAAGCTGGGAGTGTGACTTCTTCCAAATATGTTAAAATAATGAAATGTGCATTCACTTATGCAAAGCTATGTTATGATCACAATATGCACATTATTTATTGAAGTTAGGTTATTTTAAATAATCAAGTGTTACGAACGTATCAATCATAATTAGTTTACTACACTTGGTGTTGATGATGTTAGGAAGGCCGGTGGGTGTGCTGATGTACTTATTACGGAGTATGTGTTAATATTACGTGTGTTTTTTGATTTTTGTATATATGTTAGTTAGAACTTTATTCTTTTTATTAGTTATATCTTTTTATTCTAAGGAGGTAAACTACGAAATGTACGTTAGCAGTCAAATCCCAATGGTTATTCATAAATATTTTTGAACATTTATTCAAGGTTCATGAAGACTCAGCAGTCATCTTAATTTAGCAAAGCATTATGGTGCAAGTATGTATGAATAAGATGTATGTCATTTCCTATATAGTATATACTAAGCTTCACCTAATATAGTGTTAGGGTATATGGCATTTGCACACACATTTGTACAGACCTCGGTACGGTATATAGCTCATGCACACACCGCTCGAACAAATAAAGAATACAAGGCTTACGGAATATAAATACGAAATATAATCGACACAAGATATAACGTGGTATCCACGACTATGATAGTCGTGGCAGTCCACGGGATCAAACCAGAGAGATATTATAAAGCTCTGAGCTAAACTACTCAGGCTCGTGCTAAACTCCACGACCCGTGCTAAACTGCACGATCGTGCCAACTGCACGACCCGTGCTAAACTGCACGAGTTACAAACACACACACACACCAAGATCCATGTTTACAATTACAATGAGAGGGGTATTTATAAGTGTGAAACCCATCTTCAGTTTACTTATTTTACCGATATGAGATTGGGTTTGCACCCAACAATCCTCCCCTCAAACCCAGTACTACAATAGGCCTCTCCTCCAACGATACATGAGGTATGGGCGGTATTTGGGGGGGCATTAGACATTGTACAGATTAAAGTGTGTACGTGAAGCAGTTGGATTGACGATAAGATAGGTATGGTAAATTACAAGTCGATGTATTCATATCATAACTTTGCACAATATAGCTAGGCTAAATTATTAGAGGACGGCGAGTCTCTTCGGGTTGGTATTTTAGTTTTTAGTTGTTTACGACACAAGATATAACGTGGTATCCACGACTATGATAGTCGTGGCAGTCCACGGGATCAAACCAGAGAGATATTATAAAGCTCTGAGCTAAACTACTCAGGCTCGTGCTAAACTCCACGACCCGTGCTAAACTGCACGATCGTGCCAACTGCACGACCCGTGCTAAACTGCACGAGTTACAAACACACACACACACCGAGATCCATGTTTACAATTACAATGAGAGGGGTATTTATAAGTGTGAAACCCATCTTCAGTTTACTTATTCTACTGATCTGGGATTGGGTTTGCATCCAACAATCCTCCCCTCAAACCCAGTACTACAATAGGCCTCCCCTCTAACGATAGTTCTAGATTCGCTGGACTACCTATCCCACTCTATGTGAACGGCGTGATCTGATCTACCTGGGTTATTGTTAAATCTGGATTAACTTGGGGTTGCGCCACCTGCACCACCCACATCGGGGTTTATATCAGTCTTCACAACTCAACAATCTCCCACTTAGAGGCTGATAACTTCAATGCTCTCCGTCTTAAGTAATCTCTGTAAAATTCGAACCACCTTCCCTTTAACAATGCTACTACTCTAACCTTTATGTACCGCCGAACATACGGAACACGCTACACCAACCAAACGCAGGGATATGAGACTTTCGATACAAGGTATCCTGAACTAACATCCTTAAACTGGGAATAACATTCCCTTAAACAATGCTACTGCTCTAACCTTTCTGTATCGCCAAACATAAGGAACACGCTGCACTAACCAAACACAGGGCCAGGAGACTTCGATACAACCTGAACTAACATCATTAAACTAAGAATAATCTCTATCTGGTAAGAAACCATCCTCCGTTATCAATTCACTCGGAGGCCAGTTGAAGCTGCGCAGAACTTCAACTTCTATTTCATCACCAACCTGGTGAACATCACTGCAAGGCTCTTCGTTCTAAGAATCTTCGACAAAGATAAGGACCCTTCACTTATCAATATCTGAACAAGATTTGACCAACTGCAAACCTTTAGATTCTTCATAAGATGAATCGAACATTTAGTATCTCTGTCACAGTATTAAACACTTTCTGCCTGAGCTCAGTCTAACTTCTTAAGAGAATTCTTCAACCATATCAACTCTTTGCTCGCTTATGTAACTGCCATAAACTAGACTTCTATAGTTAACATAGTGATACTCTTCTGTAGTCTAGACTCCTACTCGACTGTTATTATACCAACTATAAGCACATAACCAAGCACCTGCTTCTTAGAGCATCTATCCTTCATCTCGAACACTAAGGGCAACTACCACTTAGGCTTGTTGAATTCTGCCATGTCAAAGCCTACGACCAACACGTCATCAACATTCCAGTTATCTAATTGCATGATGAACCATCTTCTTAGAGTAGCAACATTGGTTCATGGCACATTACTCGCACCTTATCATTTTGCATAAAACTGTTAAATTTAAAGTATTGTAGTCTCGGTGCTTGAATCAGTCCGTACATAATTTCCTTCAATCTGCACTATAGGTTTTCTTCCTGTCCAGCTAGCTGAAAACCCTCACTTTTGTGATGTGTAGATGTATCATTTAAGGACTCCTAACCAAAAGAAGCGTCCTGCAAGCTAGAATACTCATGACAACCTAATTGTATATCTTCACACTGGAGATATAAGATCTCATTGTAGTCTACCCCCTGTTTCTGTTGAAAACCCTTAACTACCAATCTAGCCTTATACCTTTTCCTGCCATTCTGCTCTTCTTTAACCTTGAACATCCACAATCTTTATGATGCCTTCTTTTCAGCTGATATTCCGACTAAGAAACACGTCTGGTTCTTTTCAAGTGAAACTATCTCTTCAATAATAGCCTTCTTCCACTGTACGGATTCTTTGCTACTCAAGGCTTCTGAATAAGACTCTAGTTTACCATTCTCTTTTAGTAGAAAATAGTTTGCTGATGGAGAGTACCTTACTGGAGCCTTGGACTCTATGTTGGATCTTCGTACCTGTGGAGTCTCAGATCCTCCCTCCTTGGAGGATGCTCCGTCTTCAGAGTATTCTTCATCTGATCTTCCACTATCCTCGAAGCTCCCACTATTTTCGGACCCCTCACCCGTATCTGAGCTCCCACCTAGGCTCTAAGATTTCTGAACTCAACCCATGCTCTGAAACTATGTTATCATTCTCTGCAAGGTTCTCTAGAATATCTACTAACACCACTTGACTCTTCTGTATTAGCTTCGTTAAGCTACTTGAATACGTCGCAGACCTGGCTTCATGAATCGAGTCCATAAATGTAATATCTCTACTTCGAATAACTTGGTGACTCTTCGTATCCCAAAAGTTGTATCGCATTTCATCTGAGCCGCTGCCTATGAATGTACATTTTATGGTTTTTCGCAAACATCTTTCACCTTAACAAATGAGTCATAACCAAATACCTTCAAGTATGTAAGACTAGTATCCTTCCCTTGCCATTCCTCATCTGGAATACGCAACCCTATCGAAACATAAGGTATGCGGTAGATTAAGTAGGTCATACTAATTGAATCTTCCCATAACATCTTTAGAGCCTCTACACGAAGCCCCGTGCTCTCTACTCTGACTGTTCGACTCAATCTTTCAGCAACACCAAATTGTAGAGGTGTTTCCGGGACCATTTTCAGTATCACAATCCCGTTCTTGACACAAAGCTTAATCGGTTAGCTACTATACTCTTCATCATTATCAAACATCAAACACTTCACCTGAAGGTTTGCATTATACCTACTACAACTCCTATTGTAATATTCGATAACAGTATCATAGTAGCAAGATCCTTAGATTGATGAAATAAATGTAGGGCCATAGCCTTCTATATGAACTTGCTCTAACGTCTGCAGTTTCCTTGTCTTCACTAACATTGTGAAGGAAAGATTCTATCTCTTCCTCCAACGACACCTGGCTTTAAACAGAAAGTAGATATTCTACCTTCCGTAACATCTGGAAGCGTTGCCTTTGGAAGCTAACATGCCCTCATACCAATCTGCTCATATCCACAAAGTCTTTGTGGTACGAAGCTGCACTACCACTACCATTAATAATTACGCCAATCCCCTCGGGGTGTACCTCAACCATTTACAGGCATCTACGGTTGTTCCCATGAGCTACCACCAAACTACCTTTAGTAACCTTCAACTGCTGGTTTTCGAAGCCTACGTGGTAACCTTCCTCATCAAGTTGTCCAACTGAGATTAACCTTCTCTTTAGGCCTGGAATGTACCTAACATCCTTCAGAGTCCAACTTGTACCAAAATAAGTTTTGAGGACAACATCCCCAACGCCTGCAATATCTAGACTCATGTCATCTGCTAAACGAACCTTACAGGAGCGTAGCTTGAACCTTTCTATCTCTTCTTTACAATAGGTAGCATGAAACGATGCATCAGAATGCATAATACGATCCTCAACCGTATTCTCAACGCAACAAACCAATGCGTCATCAGAGTTTCCAGCTGCCATGTTAACCTCCTAACCCTTGGTGGCTACAAGATTCGAACTCTAATTCTGAAAGTGGCCCTTCTGGTTGCAATTCTAACATGTGATATTCTGTCTGTACTTTATCTCTCCTATCTTCCATGATTTTGACTTGTTTCTGTTCTGCTTCCTGCCCTCTATCGTATCCTCTGCCCCTGTTTTTGTCCTCTGCAATTAACAAATAATTCGTATATTCTCTTAATGTCTTATGACGGATATCTTCAACAAAGAATCAAATCTTGAATCCTTTTAAACGTTAGCTTAGTAGTTCTACACGAACCACTAACTGCTGTAACAGTGCTTGACCAACTCTAGGGCACAAAGATAATATACAAAAGCCTCATACCTGTAGGTTGGCATTTGCCAAAGACTCATAAAGCTTCTTCTGATATAGAGAGTCTTCAATCTACATCTTACAAAAACCGAAATCATAACTATCATACTGTTGATCTTTAGCTTACCGGCTTCTGCCATTGTTTATCATAGCCTGGCTCTTGATACCATTTTTAGGGTATATGGCACCTGCACACACCTCTGTATAGTATATAGCTCCTGCACACACCGCTCGAACAAACAAATAAAATATGGCTATGAAGAAAAATTCAGAATAAATCGACCCAAGGATAAACCGTGGTATCACGACTAATGATAGTCGAGGCGTCCACGGATCAAACAAGAGAGATATTATTAAGCTTTGACAAAACCTACTCAAGGCACTGTGCCAACTGCACGACCCATGCTAAACTGCACGATCTTGCCAACTGCACGACCCGTGCTAAACTGTATGACCCGTGCTAAACTGCACGAGGTACAAACACACACACCCAGATCCAAGTTTACAATTACAATGAGAAGGGTATTTATAAGTGTGAAACCCATCTTCCGTTTACTTATTCTACCGATGTGGAATTCGGTTTGCTCCCAACATATAGTTCAAGAAATCACTTAGGTATTTTTTGTTTTTTATAAATAAAGAGTTTTTAGCACGATTTCCTATAAGCGCGTACGCGTAGCCATTGGCAAAAATTTGTGTGGAAGATTATATGTTCGATAAATGATATAAGAGATAAAAACCACTTCTTCCTCTTTCCTTCGTTGAAAATTTAGTGTAATTGAGAGTTTTACGTCACACCTAGTAATAAGTTTGGAAGTATGGATTGTACATCTATCACGTTACTAAACTACCCTGACTATGATTGTGGTAACTAACGACTTTAGTTTGGTTTGGTTTCGGCTCATCAGGATAGGGACATGCAAAAAATAAATTTTAGTCATTTGTGGAATATAACTTACAACATCAGGTGGTTTACGAACATATAGCTGATTGTTGATTTTTATACACGCTAAAATATAATATATAATATTTCTAAAAGAGCAATTAAAAAATTTCCTAAAGTCTCCCTTAAGAAAAGCTCACTCTAAAATATATATATATAATATATAATACGTATATTTAACCGGGAAGTATGATCACCCGGGTCGTTTCCCCAACGACTTGTGAAATTAAAACCACGCTTTAGTTTGGACTATGATTTGAATGAGAGAAAGAATATTTTTGAGTATCTAAAGCTACAATTAAAATGAACAATTAAAAGCAATTAAACACTTAAACAATTAACGGGAAACAAATAAAACGCGACAAATAAGCTAAAATACTAAAATTAACTCCTAAAAATGCAAACTAAATTTCTAAACCTAAATTAGGACAAAAGATAATTTTAAGAAAAAGAAAAACATTTTTTTGATTATTTTTGAATTTATTATGAATTAAAAACTATTTTAATCTAATTAAATCCTAAAAAATAGCAAATTAAGTCCTAAAAATTGAGAAAAATGATTTTTAAACTTAGAAAAATCTAAAATAACATAAAAACTCAGAAAACTATTTTTAACTATTTTTAAAATTAAAATCCTATTTTTAAACTTAAAATTAAAAGCTCAAAAATGAAAATTAAAATCTAAAAGGTGTAAAAATGATTTTACTGAATGTAAACCTAAAAGTAATTTTTATAAAACTAAAAACTATTTTTTTGTAATTTTCTGAAACTTTTTATATTTTTTATGAATTTCCGAAAGTTAAATCCTTAGAAAAATGATTAAAAATAATATACTAAATGGAAAAATGTGAAAAATTCAGGGAAAATCCTAAATGCAACAAAGTTCAAAGGAAAAATAAGAAAACTTACCCAGCTTATCTAATAAGCTGGATAATGAAGCTTATATGCTACGGCTTATAATAAAAAGCTAAAAGGGAAATGACTACAAGTATTAAATGTGGGGAAAGGTGAATGGATGAGCTATTGAAGCAAATGGTTAAGGCGTATGGTCTATAAGCAGGAGGTCGTGGGTTCGAGATTGGCAGACACCCCTTTTTGCTATTTTTTTATTATTTTTTTATTTTGCAAAACTGAAAACACAAAGTTGTAAATTAAGCTATTTTAAGCAACTTTAATAAAGACAACATAAGCTCATACTCAATAATAAGCTTAAAACAGCTTATGAAGCTGTTGTTATAGAAAGTAAGGATTTAAGCTCTAAAAAGTTTGATTTCACTTAACAGCTTGCTCACTCTTCATTTTAAACTCAAATTCAATTCTAAGAGCTATTCCTAAAGGCTTATGATGTGTAAGATCTAAAAATGACAAGCTAACTTAACCATTATCTCTAAAAGCTAACTGAATTTGAAGATTAAAGTAGAAAACTCAGGAACTATTACAAAGAACTCAAAGACTCAAAAAGCTATAATGAATAATGAGCTAAACTAAACCCTGAGCTTTTGAAAACTTATCAAACCATTATTAAGCTATGAATTCAAACAAAAAAAAATCAGCTACTATAGGCTAAGAATCTAAAATTAAAAGCTAACTTTAGTTACTACTGTTTTTGATCTTTTTGAAATTTTTGAAAACTTTAAAAGCTAATGAACCTAAGATAATAGGCTAGAATTTTGAAATTAAACCTTAATCTAACTTATCCTATATCTACTCTATAAGTCTATTGAGTTTTTAAAGCTAAATCCACTTAAGCTAGCTTAAAATGCAATCAAAAAGTCAGCAGTATTAACTGCTGATGTACTTGCTGATACACTTGACCAAAAGCAAAAACCTATATGCAGGTTACCTTTAAAGGTAAACCTGTATTTAACTCTCAAAGAGAGTATGTCTAAACATAACACAAACAAAATTTCAAGCTCACAAGAGCTTGAATCAATTTTTAGTAGTCAAAAGAAAAGGAATAAATTCCCCTGGTGCAGAATTAAAGTAATTAAGCCTCAAAATGTTTTTGAATACAAACCAATCATTTAAACCTTTTCAAAACCTTATCAAATATGATAATCAAACTGTCCAAAGTGCGTTTACCAAAATACTTTGACTTTTGAGAGTCAAACAACCTTAAACCAAACACCCCTTAAGGCTTTTAACAGATTGCATTTATGAATGAAATTAAAAATTTATTTAACAACTCCTTAATACCAGACAATAATCAACTTAAAACAAGCTTAATGAATACAAATTAACAACTAATTAAGCTAAATTCAAAGATCTACCACTAATGCTAACTATTTTTGGTTTTTATATGATTATAAGACAAATAAATGCAAAGCTAAGATTTATAACTATTAAGCTAAAAACATATGTAAATTAATAACTAATAAGCACAATGAAATAAGTATAAGCACAATTAAGCAGATAGAATAAGCAAATAAGCAAATCTAACTAATGAACTATTATTGAACTAAATATTAAAGAACATGAGAATTTAAATGAAAACTTACTTTAGCTTCAGCTAAACAGAAGCACAAACTCAATTAACAGCTACAAGCTCTAGCTTATCCTATTGGATAAGCTAGTATAAGTCCTTGGAGACCCTTCCATGATAGGTCTCCCTTCCAAAGCTTAATAAGTCCAAAAGTCAAGGTAAGGTAAATTTTAAACTGATTTTAGATGTTTAGGTATGATTAGGACTGAATTAAGCTCAAATCCAAGCTTATAGACTTGGATGAGCTAATATGAGCTTATTGAGAGCTTATGAATCATAACTCAAATATCTAAAGTAAATTTAGAGCTTATCACTAAGGATTAATAAGAAAAGGTAAATTTCATTAACTGAAAAGAGTGATTACATTACTTAAAAGAAATTACAACTGATTTTAAGTAAAATTACAATAAAATTCTAAAAGCTACACTAGGTGAAAAACTAGAAAAGAAATACTAACTAACTCTTGAGTGTGTGTGAAGTGTGAGTATTTATAGGCTCCTGAAGAAGCTTCTAGCCCCCTTGTCAGTTAGACGCTCCTCCCAATTATATCCGTACGATCTTCTCAATGATTGGATCTTCATTGTCCACCCTTGGATCACTTTTCATCTCACACGGATTGCCAAGCTGGCAATCCTTGTTGAGGCCCTTGTACTTGTTGTGTGAGTGATTGTAGAGTAAAAACCCATCATCCTTGTGCTTCTTGCCATAGCCACGTGGCATTGTGAGCTAAAGAGGGTGTTTGATTGACTTATTTGACCCTGCCATCCTGTTGTAGTCCTTATGAATTGACCAATGCACCCTTTAATTTGCATTTGCCCCTTGATTTGACCATAGGTAAATGAGGTAGGGGACGATCTACAGTAAAACTGTATTTCGCGCCCTTTTTTTAACTAAACGGGTTAAAAGGGGTAAGAGTTTGGGTTAATTGCAAAACTGGCCCCTCTCTTTGTTTAATAAAAGTCATAGTGTTAAATGACTTTTATTTTTGGCAACTTGGGTCCCTGGAGTTATATAAAAGGGTAATGGGCTTTTAGGTTTTGGGCTTTTGGATCCGGGTAATGTTTTAAGAGATTTTAAGGCCCATTAAGGATCCAAGGACCATTTGTGTAATCTTTTGGAACTTGAAGGACTAAAGTGAAACTGTTTTGGGTTTTGTCCTTTTGTGGTTGACTTCTGTTGACCAAGGTTGACTGGATTTTGACTTTCTTTGACTGTAAGTTGACTTTTGGCTTCCGGCTCTTGTACACTCTTCTATTCTTGTGTCCGTGTTTGCCCGTTTTTGATGGTTTTCTTGTGATTTTTGACATATCCGTACCTGCACACATAAAACACAAAAACAAGTATATTTCTGCCATTTTAAGTATGTTTTAAGTCATTTAGGGCCATTTTTGGTATAAACAGATATGTGTATTTTACACTTATCAAAATTCCCCAAACTAAACGATTGCGTGTCCTCACGTAATATCACATGACTTATAACCAAATACCTCGAAACTTCCCCAGTACAATGCTCCTCATTCTACTTCTACACCTTCTAATTCTTTTGAATTTCAACAACTCGCCGCTTCTCTTGAAGACAAAATGGATATTCGAATGAGCCCGATTAGAAAAGATATAGTGAAAAGAATGTTACGTAACTCCAATCCTTTTACCATGTCAAAGCATTCCGATGGAAGTTTGATGTCACATGTTGTATCAAACATAATTTCAAACAATAGTCCGATTTTTTTTTAATAAAACAAGGAATGAATTTCCCGTTTTTCATGATAACATTCATCAATTCCAACAAACCGCCGCCGTTGGAAACTTTTTCAAAGGAATCCTCCTAAAATGTGCAAATCAAAAATTAGACCGACCCCCGTTTTTTAAGATCAACCAAATGTTCAAAACAACCAAATAAACCAAAGCCGATATCAAGGAAACAATTTCAATTCGAATCAAAATCGTGGAGGCAATTTAAACCAAAACCGTCAAAACAATCAAGGAGCCGTTTATCAAACCCCATCATACCAACCACCAACAAATCAACCGTTGGTTAATCAAGCTTAACCTCCCGTTTCACAAATTCAAGGTGTTTCTAAAACGGATTTTAAAGTTATGCTAAGGCTAAAGATGCAACAATAATAATTTGCAAAATGAAGTTGGATAATTTACTCAAAAGGACCCAAAATGATTTTCAAAGAGTTACAATGATTCTCAAAAGAAGCAAGATAGATTTTCCAAAAACATATGCTAAGTTTTATCCAAAACTATCATACCAACCAAGCTTCAAGTTCAAGTTCGTTACCAAGCAATACAATTCTAAATCCTAGGAATGAAGCCAAGGCAATTACCATACGAAGTGGTGCCTCATATGATGGACCTCCAATTCCACCGCCGGTGGTGGAAAAGGAACCCGAGGTGACAAAGGATACGGAGCTACCTAGCACCCAAGACAACCAACCGACCTTTTGGTACCCAAAATCAAAACCAAAGACAAAGAACCAATCAAAGTCAAAGAGCCTACTTTTACTCAAAGACCAAGACTAGTTGGCCTTACCCTTCAAGACTTGCAAAAGAGAAAATTCATGAAAAGGATGATATCCTAGCTTCCAAGTTTATGGAAATGTTCCATAATCTTCACTTTGAGCTAAGTTTCGCGGATGCTCTCATTCATATGCCTAAATTTGCTCCGATGTTAAAAAAGATGCTTAATAACAAAGACAAGTTAATCGAGTTAACCAAGACACCTTTGAATGAAAATTGTAGTGCGGTTGTCCTCAAAAAGCTTTCAAAAACGCTAGGTAACCCCGGTCGATTTCTTATCCCATGTGATTTTTCGGAGTTTGATAATTGCTTAGCCCTAGCCGATTTAGGTGCTAGCATAAATCTCATGCCTCTTTCCATTTAGAAAAAGCTTGGACTCCCGAGCCTAAATGATACTAAAATGGTGTTAGAATTAGCCGACCAAATAATTTCTAAACCAACCGGTGTTGCCGAGAATGTTTTTGTCAAGGTAGTAAAATTCTACTTTCCGGCCGATTTTGTTGTTCTTGATTTCATAGCCGATCCTCGAGTACCGTTGATACTCGGGAGACCTTTTCTTAGGACGGCTCATGCTTTAATTGATGTGTATAAAGGAGAGATAACGCTTAGAAACGATGATCAATATTTAAACCCTTAAAAATGTGGTGATACCACTCTTGCTATTTCGTACAACAATCTCGAATCATTGAAGAAAGTTGATCTTATTGATGTTACGTGTGAAGAATACTCACAAGAAGCTTTAGGATTTTCCGACGAAATTGCGTATGGCAATCCTTCTCCCGGATACGATCCGATTGTTTCAAATTCTTCTCCGACTCTCACTCCTTTCGGGGATAATGATTTTCTACTTTTAGAAGAAGCTGATACTTTCCTTGCTCTAGCCGATGATCTAACTTCACCGGAAGTTGATGAAGCTTATTATGACCCAGAGGGGGACATTCTCCTTCTCGAATCTATTCTCAATAGTGATCCTTCGCCGAATCAAGGAAATTACTTACCAAAAATCAGGAAAGAGCTTAGAAGTTTGCTAAATCCTCGAGAACATCAATCAATGAACCGTCCTGAGGTGATCTAAAGGACTTACCACCTCATCTCGAATACGCATTTTTAGCAGATAACAACAAGTTGCCTGTCATAATTGCCAAAGATTTGAGTGATGATGAAAAGACCGCTCTCATAAAGGTTCTTAAATCCTGAAAGCAAGCAATTGCTTGGAAGCTCTCTGACATTAGGTTTAACCCAGAATTTTGTTTCTCATAAAATTCTAATGGAAGATGAATAATGAACCACATCCAACACAGAGAAGGGTTAATCCAAAGATCCATGATGTCATTAAAAAAGGCATAGTAGAAAAAAGATGGAAACAAAAGTTTTTAAAAGACCGAAGTGGGCAAACTCGACCTGAACTAAAAAATGAGATTGATAAAATGTATAATCCGAGACCTGACGGATGGGCGATCGGGTCGGATTTTGTTTGGCCTCTCGATTCGGGTCTACAGTTTTGAGCCTGTATGACCGAACACGATGTTTTTCCAAATTGTCACAAATGCAGTAAATTGTTATTTGTTGTGTGTTACAAAAGATTGTGCAATGCCCAATTGTCACAATAACAAAATAGCAACTAACAAATTGTACAGATCCTAAAATAGTTTAAGGTTTTGCTCTGTTGTTGGAGAATGAGCACATAACTCAACATGTATTCATATTTAAACCTGTTACCACTTAAGCGTTTTTGATAGCTTTGTTTTATTCTGTTTCTATTTTATTTTCCTGATTATTTTCATCATGTAATACAATGTTTTAGACTCAGTTTATGTGGATAAATCATAATGCAGATGGAAAGAGAGACGAATGAGATCAAGCCTGAGAGAGAGACCTTGCAATCAAAGCTTGAAGGAGCAAGGAAAGCATAAAAGGAAACAAAGGTCAGTTTTCAAGATACCCTTAGTATTATGTTTGTTTCCATTAAGAGTGGCCAAATGGGCAAATCAAGTAGGCTGCATAAATAGGTTTGGCGTTTGTGTCAAAATGTATAATTTTTTTATCCGTATATTAATTTTCTTGAAAGTTGATAACCTTTACAATCTGATTTGCCAAATAATATATCACTAAAAGGAGGTTCTTATGTGTACTAGTATACTATACATTACAACATCAGGTGGTTTACGAACATATAGCCTTGATTAACACTTTACTCACACTGTTATCTTACAAAGCCAAAAACAAACTATAAATAAGTACATTTCATAGTAGAAATAAGTACATTTCACCTTGGTGAGGAGGACTTTGATAGTAGAACGATGAACCATTTTGTTCAAAATTTTAAAAGAAAGAATAAGAAGGATATTATCGAAAACCCAAGAGCTCTAAGGAGGTTGACAACTACTTGTGAAAGAGAAAATAGAACTTTTATAAACACTATTATAGTTCTTGAAAGAAATTGCGTTGTTATATGATACTTGGGTAAAGAAAGTGAATAGACTAATTGGTTTATAATAATTCAAAGTAAGATTGGATATGATGCTACGTGAAAATACAATGTATCAAAATCCGTCACCACTTTCTTCGTGATAATTTCCAGAAAGGACATATCTCTATCGAAAAAGTGCCGTCCGTCGACAATATCGCCGACATTCTAACTAAACCCCTTAAACGTGAATCATTTAACTATCTACGTCTTGGTTTAGGAATGATGGAACACATTCCATAAATCGCATCTCTTTTCTTCTGTCTTGATTCTAGTCCGTGTTCCATTCCATGTCTTGACAACTTAAATATTTTATCCGAAGTACCTAAAGCATTATTAATTCGCGAAATGAAAATTAAAACGCCACTCCTTCAGTAAAAAATTAAGTAGACGAAAGAGTCAAAAACCATCTGCTGATGCCGCCCCCCATATCTAGGGTGGCCCCCTGATTTAATCAAGCGGCCTCCAGATTAATATGGGACCGCCACCAGACGAACACAAAAGTCTGTCACCCTCATTTTTTATAACACAAAAACAAACACCCCCTCTCTTCAGCCATTGACGAACCACGCACCCAAAATCGCCAAACCTTAAAATCAACCACTAAAACACAAATTAAAGATCAAATCAACACTAATGATCAATCCTAACACCATAAAGATCATTAATTGTAAGTCATTCCATCTATTTTCTTTCTAATTTTTGTCTAGGGTTCATATTAAACAAATATTCAAAATTGGGGATTTTCATTTTTCTTGTGTTTGTGTGCAATTAGAACTACAACAACACAATGTATAACTAATATGCTCCCCGTAGACATAGGATTTGCATAATTGAAGTGTATTTGTCAAAAATTGTTTTTCTAACAAAACCCTAATTCTATTTTAAAATCACTCACGTTAGGAACACCATAAAAATGCTTTTATGTATTGTTAATACACTCTAAAAACATTTTTGCATACATGCATAATGATCTCATAAACAAAATTCGAGATACATAATTCATATGTATTTTTCGACATGTTAAGATGAGTAAAATTAAATTAAGGAGCGTTTTGGTCAACTCATAAATTTTTATTTTTAGAGTCGAGTTAGCTGCAACTCCACATTTGTTATATATAGGCACACACTAGGCACACACTAGGCACAAATTCTTATTAATACTATAGTTTCATATTAATAAAACATGGAATTACTTTTATTTTAGGTGACAATGCCTCGCATCACCAGACTAGATCATCAAAACACTCGTAACTACATTCCAATCATATCAAATGAATTTGATCAACCACTTCAAAACACACTTAAACTTCTTGAAAAACGATACTTTCATAAGGGTCGGGTTGTAAGTCAAAACTTTGAAAATATAAACTACATCAATTCTAAGTTTGAGTCTATCGGGTTTGAGTGTCTTTTGAAAATAAATGAGAAAATCGTTCCTCGTTTTATTCTTGAATTCTATAGTCTACTTGATTATAACTATAACTCTAAGGGTCACTTCGTTGTTAATTTCATCATTCATAATAAACCATTTTCCTTCACTCTAGAAGAGTTCGATCATATTTTAGGGATTTCTTCTAAAGGTCACTACTCATACTCTAACAAGTGGTTACTTGACTACATGGAAATTAGCAGTCCCACAAAAGGTCATTATCAAACCATTCCTCCTTCCCCAAGTGTCATTAAAACCCTCATTCAAACACCTCGACAAGGTCAAATAACTCATATGCGTAACAAGAAAACCGTTAATGTTGATGACAACGAAATTTTAAATCGTGAAATTCAACATCATATGAGTTCTTGGGTCAACATCATTCGTGAAAATGTATTATGTCTAGGAGGTCATCGTGATCATGTTCCTGTATGTCTATGTCATATGCTTTATTGCATTGAAACCTCCACTAAATACAATCTAGCATTTTTCATTCTAAAATGAATGGAAAGCATTCGAAATACACCTAAGGCAATTCTTTCTTATGGAATTCTATTGACTAGATTGTTCACTCATATCGTGTCTAATCTTTCCGAGTCGTCAAATGATCACTACATCTTATGTGATTGTTTCATGCAGCCTCTCGCTCCTTATTATGAGCGAAAGACACGATCGGATCATGGCACGAAAAGAAGTCTCTCTTCCAATCCTAGCTCATCTTCTAACGTCCTTGATCATCAATCATCATCTCTTCATATAGATGAAAATAATGATGGAAATGATAAATAATCTTTTCATTCAAATACTCCCTCACCGTCTTAACTTGTCAATTCTTTGTCAAACGTTGTTCCTAGAGTCTTTGAAAACCCACCTCATGAAAATCAAACAATGCACTCTTACCAAACTAAAATTCTAAACCACCAAAGCCAACGTCGAGATGAGCACCGTAAAGGGTTAAGGTCAAACGGACAAGCGCTCAAGAACGTGATGAAAAGCAAAAATAAATGAAGAAGTTTGATGAAGTGTTACATACTTATTATTATTATTACTTTTTAATATAACTAATTATTCTATGATGTGCTACTTAGTCTCTTAAAGTTATCTTAAATATGCATGCGGGCAATAAAATTTGCCTGGGATGATCATTCAATTTTATCATCCAAAATATAATATGCTTGCTAATTAAATAATTGTGCTATATGATTTTATTATGCACTTTTAGATTTTCTATGCCTAACTAATTGCCTCCACAATCCCTTTGCCTTAGACTAGTTTTATTACATCTAGATAACAAAGTTAGCATTAGTTGATTCTTGAGCAATAGGACTTGCTAAAACTTATTGTCGCTAGCCTCTTCTACACTAAAATGACAAATTGAGAATTCTAGGAAAAATTCTTCATCCCCAGAACACGCCCCCCAAATTACACGGGCGTCCCCCTAACATATCTGAGACCGCGGGTAATACCAATCTGTCACACCCCACCAAGGCGGAAACACGAGGTGTAACATATCAATAAACATCACACAAGATGATAGATAAAACACCATACATGAATTAAGATAAAAGAAAATTATCTGAATTACAACATTTCCAAGTACAAGTTTAAAAAGTACAAATGACAATAACTTAAAAGAAAGTAGACATCTTGAACATGTCCAATTGCAATGCACTAATTTTCCACTTTACGAATGTCACCTGAAAAGCATGATAAAAATGATCAACTATCGAAATAGTTGGTGAGCTCACAAGATTATGCACACAAAATATAGTTTTAGAAAAAGAATTGATATCCGGTATTAGTTTGCCAACTCAACGGCAAGTAATCAAAAACAAGCCAAGTATCTAAAACAACTCAAGTTTTCAAAACAGTTCCCGTTACATAAAGTAACGTAATACAAAATCAAATCGACATATATGTAAGTTATAGTTTTCATGCGAGGCACTACTTAAACGTATTTAGCCTAACCATTCCAAACATCCAATCAAGTTCTAGTTGTATAGTGTGGCATAAACACTTAGTACTATGCATACTTGTGTGGGGAGTAAGGAGTGGCTAATCTCCTAATAGCGCTATCTATAAGTACTAAAGTCTTAATCCCGATGAGGGGGATAATGAGTTAAAAGTAGTAGCGGGTTCCAAGCATCAAACAACATAAATATCAAGTTCAAAGTTCAACACGTTTCCAAAGTTCAACAAGTTCAAATCCAGTTCCATACGTTCAAAACAAGTTCAAGTTTAAATGTGCTCAAAAGATTTATTACTTAAAAGTAAAAGCATAACAAACGACACATCATGCTTTCCACCCCAAAACATTTAAAACATGCAAAAAGGGGAATGTGAGAAACTCACCGTAAATAGAAGTATCGACCGAGAAAGTCAACAAAGGAAGTGTAACATTTCTTAATTTCAGGTCATTTTACGACTCCTTTTATCCGCCACTATTTATTTTGGTCCGATACGCGTTTACTTTTAAACTAAATCGCGTAGACTAGAAATAATCCTATCTAGGTGACAATATTGGTATTAATATTAAAACCTAGCTCGTCGAGACTTTACCAACTTATGTCAAATAAAGGTGTAATATTTCACCACTACACTTCAGATCATAATAAATCTGGATAATAATTCCATAAAGCACATGACTTAGAAATAAAATAATTGTAAAAGCTGCAAACCCATTAAAAATAAAAGAAACTACTTTCACATTCCCATTGCAATCTGCAATGCCTGACCTAACTAAAGATAAGAAATATGCACAGGAACACATGCAGTACATACTTTTACACAAAGCAACTAGCAACCAACCATGGACTTTAATCTACAGGGTAGACTTGTAACATTTCTCAAATTCAGGTCATTTTACGACTCCTATTATTCGTCACTATTTATTTTGGTCTGATACACGTTTACTTTAATTTAACTTTTAAGTTAAATCGCGTAGACTAGAAATAATCATTTAACGTAAACGTTCACCAAATAAATTAAGGTTTACGTCAAACAAGTGTCATATAATTATTAAGAAGATAATTATTGACTTTGCGTATTTTATTTTTATTGGTCACGTAAAAGGCTTACGTTTCGCAATAAAATACATTTAGACACACCCCAGAAATACCTAGACTCAAACCAATATCCATTTTTAAACCTTAAACACAAAATTTAATCAAATCTTATGTTAATAACCCACTAGGGCCGGTTATGAGAACTAAAGCAACTAGGAAAATCCTTAAAACTTCCTAAGTACATGTACATCTTAAGGTAATTAAACCTTGTACTTGTATAACCTTAATAAGATTTCAAAATCTTATTTTTCTTCTACTACTACACGTCCCATACATATATGCACTTAGAAAATCCTAGGAAATCTCCTAATGATCCCTAAAGTACTTGTACATCATATGTTTAATTAAGACATGTACTATTGGTCCCTAATTAGCTAAATACACAATGGTTATTAACCATTTGACTTCCCTATTATCCCTTGTCCCCTTTTGATGCCGCGGCTAAGCAAAGAGCACACACAAACCATAAGATTTTCATATCTTAGCAAATCTTGTACAACCTAGAGGCAATTAAGGTGTGTACTTAAGTGGTTTAGCTAAATACCATTTGAGGCTAACTAAGAACTTCAAAACCACTAAATAGGGCACGATATGGCTTGGGATTAGGACTAGGAAAACTAACTAAGTCATAAGCCTATATATACTCACTCTCATTGACACTTAACACATTTCTTAAACTCACAAACTCTCTCACAAAGCTAAACCATCCTCATTTATTCTCTTCTTGCATTCGGACTAATAACCGAACCCATACACACCCTCATTTCGATACTAAGCACACAAGGAGTACTAAGTCTTCATACAAGGACGTAGGAGGGGTACACGAACCAAGGATTGGGGTATTTGATAAGTTTTGGAAACTTTGGTTGGTTATTCGATCGTGTTCACATCGTGGGTTGACATTCTAACTCGAACCGAACTCTAGGACCCTTGTAAGTCGAACTAAGCTCGTTATTATCTATATCTCATTCATTTTATTCATGCCTAGTGGTAAGAGTCACGTTAACTTGTGTGTAACAAGTTAACGTGAGCATGAACGTGCATGGTTCAACCCATGCACGGTTCACGCACATATATTACAAGTACATGATCTTGTGTGGTGCTAACGTGTATAAAATGTGGTTTAATATCGAGTTAAGGCATAAGCTTTACGCTTAGATTTCAAAAATGGAAACTACCTTGAAAGCTATCACATATATTCGAATTATACAAACCCTATACGTTAACTTTTCACAAAAATGAAATGTCTTGGCTTGGGAACGCGTACATTAGCTCATGGAACGAGTGCATGTGATTAAACACGGATAATTAATCTCAACGAGTGCTTAACGAAAGATTACAAACCCTAGAATATAAATAGTGAACATTAATGGACCACAAATTAAGTTCGTTTAATCCTAACAGCCCACTATTGGGCCCAACAGGCCTAATAGGCTGTAGGCTATAAGACCTCAGCTTATTAATAAGCCCTACGAGCTTATTAAGAAACCTAAGGTGCTTATTGAACTCACATGGATCTTGATATACCAAGGAAACACCCTTATTGGGCTTAGTAGCCCATTATCGAGTCCAATCGCGAGCCTTTAAGCCACAATAAGCTTAAACAGCTTATTTGTGAGCTTAAACAGTTTAATAAGCTTATTATGAACATAGAAGAAAAAATGGCTAAAGGCTTAAGTGAATATAAGCCTAAAGGCTTAAAAGGCTTATCGAGTTCGTAATGGGCCCAAAATCCCATTAACGAGCTTATTTGCTTACTAAATAAGCCGAACATAAAAACAGACCCAATGATGTTTAATAAGTCTAGAAAATATGTTGTATAATGTATGAAACCTTTTACAAACTTTTCGGGTTGAGTTATTAGGCTAACAAGCCCAATAACCTCGAATAAGCTCAACTAAGCTCACCCGAGCTTATTTTTCAGCTTAACAATTTTAAATAAGCTTAAGGAGGGCTTATGTGCTTTTGAAATTTAACTTGGACCTTTAAATAGCTTATTGGACCTTAATGGGTCCAATAAGGCCCAATAAGCTCAATAAGCCAAAATAAGCTCATCCGAGCTTATTTATAGGCTGACAACAGCTTATGTAGCTTATTGGAGTTAATAAAACCAATTGCCACTTGTTGGAACTTAATCGGGCTTAAAATGTGATTTTTACAAGTTAAGGGACTAATTGTGTAACTTTGTAAACTTGAGGGTTAAAACTGTCAAAATTGTTTCCATAAAGTCTAGTGGCTGTTTTGGACATTTCTGAAACTTAAGGGACTGTTTGGAACATATAAGGACCTAAAGTGCAATTATTGAAAAATTAAAGGACTAAAAGTGTAATTTTGGAAACATAAGGGTTTAAAGTGTAAATACTATATTTTCATAAACATAGGGACTGTTTTTGTAAATATAGAAAACCTAAGGGTATTTCATGGACAAAGGTAAATTTAATAACCACTTAACATACCGGTCGAGTTATATAGTTACCGGATATCATACAAGTTAACCTACGACTTAATAAATATGAATATTTATTAATAACGTTTATACGTATACAAAAACGTGTGTAATCGTATACCTTCCCAAGAGCCATCAAGTAAATACAAATACAATAAACATGTGCACCACCACACAAGTGATAACAGTATATATAAACTAGCAATTTATTATAGTTTATGCATTGAGTCGTTAGCCTAAACTTGTAGACTAAGACTGGCCGTATTTACTTATGTATTTGACGGTGTGATTCATTCGCCATATTTTGATAGATTTATCATTTTCAGATGACTATTTACTAAGGTGAGTTCATAGCCCCATGTTTTACAATTACTTAAATGATTTACATCTTTGGGGTGAGAACATGCTTTGTTTTACAAATTGGACGCAAGTGTATATTTTATACTATGATTACGTGTTTGCCTAAGTAGTGATAACCCACTGAGCCTTTTATCATGAACTGTCAATTACTAGTTGTGAGCGCGAATGTTATAAATAGATCTATTTGGGATTGACATCCCCGTTTGGGTGAGTAGCGCTCACTGTGCTGGGTTGCTGGACAACAAACGTATACCATGTCGGATTTGGGATGTTACGGGTTAGAACATTATTCACGGGCAATGTTGGTAATTTATTGCATCCATACATGTCGAGCTTCAGTGTCATGAGCTTAGGAAAATGTAATAACTTTTTATGATGTTTGCATTTGTTGCTTAATCATACACTTGGAAATCTTGCGGTCCTACAGTTTACATACATAAACCTATGAATTCACCAACTTTATGTTGACGTTTTAAGCATGTTTTTCTCAGGTCAATAAGGCACGAGGTGCAATGATACATTGGAAGTCACTAATTGAAGAGTCAATATTAAAGATTTGGGTCGTATTACATTTTGGGAACATTTGTTATAAACCGGAATCTTTATTTATATCATCGAACAATTTGAAGCCGTGAGCTTATGTAATGAACAAGTATTTTGTTAAATCCAATGTATCTTTTTAAACGACACATTTAGTGGTCGTTCTCATATCTTGTGCTATTGATCTATGAAGTAACGCCCTCGGATATTCAACATTCCGCTGCTACCCAGATTTGGGGGTGTTACAGATTGGTATCTAGAGCCAAGGTTATAGAGAACCAGGTCAAAAGTTTTGTCTGGACTATAACCATTTTCAAACACTGCATTCAAAATGGGGTTTGCACGGGACACACATACATTACTTGTTTGCATCTAATATATATGCTTACATGACATACACTATTTTAGCATTAGTAGTTACTAAGTGCTTGCATAATTGAGATACGAGTATATAAATTATATTACGTATATTACTATAAGAGTCTTAAAAAAATTAATTATTAATACTTATATAAGTTATTTTTGTTTTTACAGCAGTCATGTCTTCTGCATCATCTGCGATTACCTACACTTCCGTCTACACCGACTCCGAGCCAGGGAGGGTATTTTGGGGAGCCGATGAGGAGATACCTGACGGAGGTTCTCCACGAGTCATCGTGTATAGATACGATAGACTCCCTATACAGCCGGTAGCCCCACCATCACCAGATTACATACCTGACTCCGAGGAGCCACATACACCACCAGTACCACAGGACGAGGATGAGCGTGAGCCTATGTTCATACAGCCACATGATCCTGACTACGTGCCAGAGCCTATATACCCTGAGTATATACCATTGGAGGATGAGCATGAGTTTCCGGCTGAGGAGCAGCCATTACCTCCTGTTGTTTCACCTACTGCTGAGTCACCAGGATATGTTGTTGAGTCGGATCCAGAAGAGGATCCAGAGGAGTATGAGGATGATGAGACAGAGGATGGTCCGGTTGACTATCCCATGGACGGGGAAGATGATCCGGTAATTTTGTTTAAATTGAGACAAAGGATGGTCCGGTAATTTTGTTTAAATATTATTCCAGCTTTATTATTTTAACACATGTAGATTTTTATGGAGAACATGAATGTCGTGATAATGTGTCATCGTGGTTCATGTTAAATGCAGGTGGTGACATGTTTATAAGTTTCTCTTATCAATTGATTTAAGCCTTTACTTTTTAATCTTGAGTTGTTAGCAAGGATTGGTAGTAAAAACTGTTGTCGTAATTTATATGAAAAAGAATTAGCTTCAGTAAGTTTAACCTTTAATTTTTTACCAGTTCTTGGTGTTCACTGTCGTACGAACTGTCTTAATTTAATAGATCCAAGTTTTCAGCAAGCGTTTCATTTCTCACGCACATTGAACCGTTAGATCAAAGTGTGTCCGGTCGTGCTGGTAGCACATTGTTATTAGAGCTTTAGTCGAGAAAGGCGGACGATGAGTCTGGTTCTGAAAGGGATTTGAACGATATATATGGCTCCGGTATTACCAGTGACAATAAGACTTTCATTCTCTTCCATGATATAATTTATTTACTTATAACGTTTTTTAAACGATAGTCACCGTACCTATTATCGACCAATTTATCTGTGTTTAGAGTATCAACTGGTAAACCATGAGTTGTAAGATTCTTCATTTGTGGTTAACCAATTGATGTTCTGAACACGGATAAATTGCTCAAAAATAGTGCGAGCTTACATTCTTTTTTCTTGCGGAAATATTGTGTATTGTGGTTACGTATTCTTAACATGAATGGCGAGTTATTATGTTTGTGGTTTCTTTAATTTGTCATTGAATTTTATGCCAAATGTGTTATGTTTACATCACACATTCATATCCGCAATTAAAAATGCTCCGCCGCAACATGCGACCGCACAATTTCTCGTTAGTGTACAATAGCTAAGTAGCTCATCTTTTCGTTGCCTTCACTTTATTCTAGAAACAACAACAACAACGATACCTAATCACGCCTGAGCTCACTTTATTCTAGAAAAATTTTAAATACTTATCTTTTTAGCAAAGTTATAAGTAGAAAAAATTTAAACTTTTTTCTACTTATAATTTTGAGAAAAAAATAAGTATCTAAAAGCTTTATAAAATAAAATGAAATTAAAGTGTTAGCATGTGCCCATTGGATATGAATGATTTAAGCTAATTAGGGCATTTTATATGATAAACTTTATAAAGGTTTATAAATAAGTTAATACACAAAAAAGTTACTAAAGTTTGGCCAAATGTTCACCTAAGTTACTATTGTTTTTTTGGTTACAGATAGGTTACTTAAGTATAAGGATTTAATATTTGGGTTACTGAACCTTTAAACAGTTTACAAAGAGGTTACTCAAGTATACGGGTTTATTATTTGGGTTACTGAACCTTTTACAAATTTGGCTTGCTGACCCTTAAAAAAAGTCAACCGTATACTTGGTCAAACTTGAGTAACCTATTTGTAATAAAAAAAACAATAGTAACTTAGGTGAACATTTGACCAAACTTTAGTAACTTTTTTGTGTATTAACCCTTTATAAATGTGTTATGACATTAATTTATAAACCTTTTGTTTTATAAACTTATCTTCACTATATATAAATCTCTTCAAGTTTTATAAACATCTCATATAATTTAAATGATTAAATTATAAAAAAATTTAATATCCTAAACATTTTTATGCCACACAAGCTTGAAATGTATGTTTATTAATTATTTTTAAGTTTTTAAACTCTTGATAATTTTATAAATTTTTTGTTAAACCAACATAGTAGATGCCCTTAGTATCAAATTTCTATTTAATTAACGTATTTTTAAAGTTTAATTAAATCAAGGAAATTTTATGTGTATTAATTACACTTAACGACATGAGCGGTGAGCAAATAGTAGTAAACTAGACGAATACCGGCGCAAACGATGGTGTATAACAACAAATAGTTATACTTACGAAATCGTGATTCTGATACGACCTTTGATGCAAAACGTGTATTTTTTGAAATACAAAACATGTATTTTTAAAATTAATATAATGTGTGTTTTTTTAAGTGGCTAAGTTTATAATTGATTAAGCTTAATTGAAAATAGATTATGCGTTTTGAAAACGGATAATCAGATAATCAGCTATTACAAAACGTGGTTCTGAAACATACTGTTTGGATTTAATTATGCTGTTTGATATCACAATGATCAAATAATCAGTTTTTTAGTGTCTGGCTTACCCAATTATTTATTTAGTTAATATGTAAAATTACCATAAAAAACATTTCTATATGATTGAATTTTAAAGACATAACACTGAACTATTATTTTAAAGTAACATATAGCAATTTATAAGCATTAAACTTTCTTGAATATACTTTTTTTAAACAAGTACTCGTTATACCTTTTTTCTATAAATCTATAGTAATGTATTTCAAATACACATACTCTTTCACCAACTTCATTGTATCTTTTAACTTATCTTTATCCCCCAAAACTCACCACTACCAAAAACAAAAAACCATATATATAGTTGGAAAGAGAAAAGTGAGTTTATAGTTTCTTTTGTTATACAAGATTCAGTCAATACTAGTGGAAGTGGTGGTAGAAGCTATTAAATGGGTAAATTGATAATCTATCTTGTTAAAGAAAACCACGTTTCCAAAAAGCAAGTGACTACCTCCTTTTCTCAAACCACGTTTTGAAATGGATAAAACGCAAAATATCACTTATTAATTTTTGTTTACCAAACACTAAACAACATATTATTGCGTTTGTGAAACAAAATAATCAAATAATCAAGTACATATCGCAATCCCAAAGACCTTCTAAGAGATAGTTAACGTAATTTAATTTAGACGTTTAAATTTCTAAGATTTTAAGAAAAACAACACCCTTATGCTAAAGAAA
>BQNB010049785.1:0-41866 GCA_026074375.1 Tanacetum coccineum
TGTTATTGGATGGAATGAGGACACAAACACCCAAGTTCTGCACAAAACAGATCAAGCCATCTTTTGAATCATTAATTCAGCAAAATATAATGTCAAGTGCTTCTATTCCTTTATATATGTTGAAAATGATGGTGTTTTGAGAATGGATTTATAAAGAGAATTTTGTAAGGAGAAAAAGTTTGTTAATGGGAAGCCTTGGAGTATAGCTGGTGACATGAATGTCACCCTGCATCCTAATGAGTATTCATGTGGGTCTTCCATACTGATTGCTGACATGGTGGATTTCAAGGATTGCTTAAATGAGATTGAAGTGGATGACTTATGCAGTTCTGGACTCCATTTTACATAGACAAAGAACCCGCATAAAGCAAAAGAGGGAATCATGACTGGTATCCTTAAGAAATTAGACAGAGTTATGTCTAATGAAGAGTTCATCAATCAATATCCTCTAGCCAATGCTAAGTTCCTACCTTATATCATCTCTGATCACACTCCTTCTATCCTTTGTATTTCCTCTATCATAAAAAAGAAAGTCAAAGCTTTTAGATTTTCTAACTATGTTACTGATAAACAGGAGTTTATTCTTATTATTAAGGAAAAGTGGAATCAAAATGTCCACGGATTCTATATGTACCAAGTTGTTAAGAAACTCAATAGTCTGAAGGTTCCTCTAAACAAACTAGGATGAAGTAAAGGCAATGTGTTCAAAAGAGTTAAAGATTTAAGATTGGAATTGAAGGATGTTCAAAGTGCTATTGATTCTGATCCTCATAACCATCATCTCAGAATTCATGAAGCAAAGCTTGTAGAAGAATTTTATGAGGCTAAAGCTGATGAGGAAAAGCTTTTATATCAACAAGCTAAAATCAAGTGGATGTCTGAGGGAGACAAAAACAGCAGATACTTTCATAGTGTTTTGAAAGGTAGAATAAGTAAAAGCATAATTCTTCATTGCTGACAAGGATGGCATAAGGTATGAAGGTGATCAAGTTCCTTAGGTTTTCCTTAAGCACTTCCAAAAATTCCTAGGAACCAAACATCAAGTGCAGGATATTGAGTCTATTGATTCTTTGAATAAAGATAAACTAAGTGTGGGAGATGCTGAATTGATGACCAGGGAAGTTTCTGATAAAGAAATAAAGGATGCTTTATTTGATATTGATGATTCAAAGGCTCTAGGCCCTGGTGGTTTCTCAACAGCCTTCTTTAAAGAGTCATGGAGTGTAATAGGTGCTGATATTTGCAAAGCAGTGATGGAATTTTTTAAGTCTAGGAAAATGTTAGGTGAGTTGAATGCTACCCTGATATCCTTGATTCCTAAAGTCTAAACTCCTAACCAAGTTACTGATTTTAGGCCCATTACCTGTTGTAATGTGCTTTACAAATGTATCAGTAAAGTTCTTACTAACAGAATTAAGCCTATTCTTGGTAAGCTTGTTAGTTGTAATCAAAGTGCCTTTATCTCTGAAAGACATATTCAAGACAACATCATGATCACTCAGGAGATTATAAGATGATACAATAGAAAAGGTGGCCCTAAGAGGGAGGCTTTTAAGATTGATATCCAAAAAGCCTATGATACAGTCAATTGGGAGTTTTTAGAGAAGATTCTTGGTGGATTTGGTTTCCATAGGTTAATGATAAAGTGGATAATGCAGTGTGTCACTACTGATGCGTTCACTCTGAACATAAATGGGGAAAGGATTGGTTACTTCAAAGGTGGTAGGGGCCTCAGGCAGGGCGACCTTATATCTCCATACTTGTTCACCATGATCATGGAGATATTTTCCTTAATTCTTCTAAGAGAAATTGAAAGGGAACCACAGTTTCAATATCATTTTGGATGTAAATCAATTAAACTCTCACATGTCTGCTTTGTAGATGACCTATTGGTTATGTGCCATGGTGATCCTATTTCTGTGAAAGTTATTAAGAAAGCTTTAGATAGTTTTAGTGCTTACTCTGGCCTAATCCCTAATAATTTCAAAAGTATTGTATTCTATGGAAGTATAAATGAGGAGGAGAAAAATGCTATCTGTTCTGTACTTCCTTTTGCCATTAGAAATATGTCAGTTAGGTATCTTGGGGTCCTTTTGATTGATAAGAGATTGGGGGTGAAGGAATGTGGTTGTATTTTGGATAAAATCAAAAATAGAATTCAGAATTGGAAGAACAAATATCTCTCCTATGCAGGAAGATTACAACTGATTGATGTTGTTCTTGAATCCATTCATGTATACTGGGCATTAGTGTTCTTATTACCTGCTACCATAATCAAGGAAATCAATAGAATTCTAAAGAACTTCTTATGGAACCAAAGTGAAAATTCTGCTGGTAAGGCTAAGGTTGCTTGGAGCTCTATCTGCAGGCCTAAGGATCAGGGTGGACTTGGCTTAAAGAGCCTTCAGATATGGAATCAGGCCTTATTAACAAAACATGTTTGGAACATTGCTACAAAGAAAGACTCCCTTTGGGTCAAATGGGTACATTATGTTAAACTAAGAGGGAAAAGTATATGAGTGGTAAAGGAAGATAATGATGACAATTGGGGATGGAAAAATCTCCTTACAATTAGAGATCAAGTCAAGGAAAATGTGATTTATAAGGTGGGAAATGGAAGGAAAACTTCTCTATGGTTTGATAATTGGAGTAGTATTGGCCCACTTTTTCAATTCTTAACCCATAGAGATCTCTATGATGAGAGACTTAATGAAAGCCTAACTGTTAGAGACATGGTTGTTAATGGAAAATAGAAATGGCCAGAGGATTGGTTTGAAAAATTCCCATTGATAACCTGTCTGAATGATCCTAGTATTGAGGAAGATAGAGAGGCCCAGATTGTTTGGAAAACAAAGCAAGGAAATGAAGCAAAGTTTTATATGAGACAAGTGAATATTGATCTCAACCCTCAGTATCCTAAAGTTCTTTAGTGGAAAATAGTCTGGTACTCTCAATGTATTCCTAAACATAGCTTTATCTTGTGGCTTGCCATTCAAAATAGACTAATAACTAAAGACAAACTAAGTACATGGGGGAACCAAGCTGTTAATAGGTGTTGTTTATGTCTTAATGATTCTGAAGACCTAAAGCATTTATTTTTTTCAACGCTCCTTTGCTAAAGCAGTATGGAAAAAGGCCCTGAATATGATTGAGATTAAATCTTTTGGACATGATTGGGAAAAAAATCTCCAAACATTAATCACTGCTGGTAATGGCAACAATATTAATAGTTTTGTCAGGAGGTTAATCTTTGGGGCAAGTGTTTATAATATCTGGGCTGAAAGAAATAGAAGAATCTTCTAAGATAAGAAGTTAAATGATGATGATATCTTCAAAAGAATAGTTGATGTGGTTAAGGGTAAAAAATTTGGTCTCACTATTAAAGACATCAATGCAATCAAAAAGATGGAAGACAAATGTAAGATCTCATGTAAAAGGCTTCTTATGAAGACTACAAAAAATCAATCCTGCCATTCTGTTTGATAATGCTGCTATTTTTGAGGTTTTCAGATTCTAAAGGGGTGTTTGGATCTTTGTTTTACTACAGAAGAATCCTCAAATATTCTTTTTGTAGTAGCTTATACAGGCCATCAAATGAATAATTTCTAATATCTTGGAGTACTACTGGTGTGACTGTGCCTATGTGAGCCTCTCTATTTCCTTGTCTGGCATTAGGAGGAGATGGGAAGTAGTGTTTGGCTCTGTAGGAGGTCTAATTCAGTGGTATGTATCATAAGGAAGGATTATTCATTTGGAAGGGTTATGGCCTAGGTGGTCAGTGTATGTTGGGTGGAGTAGAGGGTGTAAAGTCCTTCTTGGGCCATCTAATATGCTGACATAGGATGTTTGGATAATTCTGAGTGAGGGTGGGTGTTTCCTTCCAAGTGATGCCTTGGTTTTCTTTGTCAATTGTCCTGTCCAATGAGGGGTATCTATTAGATAGTCCTTAGGTGAAAATGGCTAAGGAAATGTAGCTTGTTAAGGGAGCCCTTCACTCGATGTGAATGGGTGCTATGCTCTCCTTGATGATGCCACCTCTTCTTCTTCCAAGGTGTATTTGGAAGGGAGGAGTTTGGAAATGTAGTCAAGAGGGCATGGTGTTTTGGTGCTAAAAGGTGAGTTTATAAGTCTGCATAAAGCCAGATTACACCTGATTAGATTGAGGTGTCAGACTTATTTCAAGGTAGCTCTATCTAAGAACTTGCTGCCTTTATTAGAGGATTGTCTGTGAATTTCCTAGTCGTTTTGATTTCTAGTTCTTATGTTGGCTGTATGGACTAGAAGACGGATATGGAATGTATATCCTCCTCTGTGTAATTGTAATTTGTATTGATTATCAATAAAAATTTCACCTTTGCAACAAAAAAAAACTTGTTGGTACAATACATGGGTAAGTTGTTTTTTACATTTGTATTCTCGAAATTAGTAACTTTCGACTCCTAGTTAAAGATCTTCGACTCTCTTTTTAATAACCATGTTTCTGGCGAACATTCGCAGTGCTATAGCAAAGTTGGAAACAACATTGCCGGAGAAATTGGTAAGCTGATTCTAAACAACAAGGAGTAGCATGTCCTCGATGTCATTGATAAGAAGTCGTGGGAAGTCGCCTTCCTTGAATGTGTAAAGGTCGTTATCGGCTCTTCGTACTTAAATCTCTCTCAGATACCCATACCCATGTTTTCGCATTACCTCAACCCGAGTCACTGCTAAAATACGTTTAGTAGAAAACACATCATGACTAGATTTCAAGCCTCATGCATACCTATAGAAGGTCTTACATTGATTTCTCCAATGAGAAATACCCCTGATGTGCTGTTGTTGTATGGTATATTTTACTGATTCAAGTTTTAAATTTATATTTTGCCAACTCAACCAAAAATAACACTTTAACGGGCAGTGTACCCGATCGGTAGTAGTCCACTTGTCCAACTATCCAATGGAATCAGAACATTATTTGTTGAATTATCTAGGTCACCTGCTAGTCAACACGATCAATAAACCATCGACAATATCCAATTAACTAGTTAAGCCCGAAGCGTATCCTAGACACAGACTTAGAAGGACAATATTTGTGTAACTATTATTCTAGATGTATAAATTACTATATGGAGAGCTATCCCGGACTCTAGATCCGCTTGGTCCACTTTACTAGATCCAGTTGAATGATAGGTCGCATACAAAAGCGCGTAAACAAGTATAAATTGATAAACATAAACAAGCACTCAACGATAAATCAAGAAATCGAGATAAACAAATACCAAACATTCAAATCTTCATAATAATGGCTAATACCCGAAGGTATTAGCCTTCAAACGTCATAATAAATACAAGAGTAATTATTTAGCCAAGGTAAACTAACCGAGTTAACGAACGATACCAAAAACTGAACGCTTACTAAAGTATATGGAATTACACGATGTCTCCTATGGAATTGAATACGTTGCTCGACCTCTTCTGCTCTTTTTCTCCTCTGAAAATCAACTTTTGTGGTTTAGGTATCGAGAATATGATTTAGCACACTTAAAACTCGTTTTTGAGTTTTCTATTTATAAGGTCTGGAAGTCGGTTGAATACGGCGTATCCAAGAGATGGATACGATGTATTGGGGATTTCTTGGAGTAGGGACCACACTTGATATCTTCAAGAATATTATATTGATTCCATATCTTGAATACGGCGTATTGAGTCCTCTGGATACGGCGTATTGAGCTTTATCCTTCTGTGGTCTTTGGTGAGTGCAGGCACGGATACGCCGTATCTTCCTTGATGGATACGGCGTATTGGTCTTCAGAATAGTAATCTTCAAAATATCTTCATTTAAGCTCCAAAATGCGCGTCTTTTGCTAACTTTCACCAATTACTCCATAATTACTGCAATTCTCAAATATAAACGATTAAGTAACAGTTTTTTGCAATAACTATACAAAATGGGTTAATAACATGGGATAAATGATGCTATAAAATAGACGTTATTTGATGTCATCAAAAATCCAGTTAGTGTCCTTTTGATTTTCGTACTTAAAAAGACTTATTTGTTTTTTTATATTTGATGGGTGAAATTCGGTGTCCTTTTGATTTTAGCAGGCGAAAAAAAGGCTACCATAAATTTTTATATATATATTTTTTATCAGAACGTCTATTAAACTTTAACTTTTTTTATAAAATCGTACGTACGTTTAAAGCATATCAATATTGGACTCTTTTTATTCCTAATTCAAAGGCTTTTATTTTTCATTAAAAATGCGCTACATATTTGTTACATATTGATAAACAAAGTTTGTTATATAAAGTCATAATTAGTGAAAATTTAAGAGCCATTTTTGTAATTTTTTTTACTAAAGCCAGAAAAAAGGCTACCATAAGCCCAAGAGAGATGACTTAAGCCAAACTAAAAAAAATATGTAACACTAAAAAATGTTTTATCTTACTAAAAAAAATTGTTTTTATTTATTATTATTATTTTTGTTATATTCTAAAAGAAATAAAAAAAATAAAAAAGAACAATTGTGATAGGAAAATGCAACAATATTGTGAGATCAATTACTCCCTATATGAAATGTGCGATACAACCAAATGCACTTAGGCCCAAAATAATTTTTTTTATTTGAATCCCGGTATGACCAAGTGAGGCCCAACAAACAAATGCCAATCCAAATTATAAAGAAAAGTAGGCAAGAAAAAAGGCTACAATAAGCCTAAGAGAAATGATTAAGCCCATAACATGCTCCTTAATAATACGGCTGATATTATTTTTGAAGAGAATTTAAATATCAAAATGAAAGCATGAGTTCAGTGATATGAAGACTTGCATATAACAATGACTTGTGTAATTCATATTTAAAGTTTTTAATAAGAACATTCGGAAAAAAATTGTTTTTAATAAGAACATCCAATTTGGTATATGTGCTTTAGTAACACTCTCAATATATGTAGTTTTTTTGTTGGCAGCGTAGTATTTGACTTTTGTTAATGTAGGATATTTGGAACAACTTGCATAATATCAACAATTTTTTTTTTCCATACAATAGTTAAGCATTCAGTGATTTACGGGGCCTCATACCTCGTTTCGCATCGGGCCACCCAAATCAATGAGACGGCCATGTGTCAACTAAACAAAGTCAAATCTTTCATTTAACAAAAATCTATAAAAAATTATAATCGATATCGAAAACTATAAACAAAAACAATTTTAAACAATCAATAATAATATAGTATTGATGAAAAATGATCATTATATAACTATATATGAAAAACGAAAATGATGCAAGCAATTTTATTAGTAAAAAATTGAAATCTCACGATTCCCAACACTTTTAATATAAAAAAACGCTCAAGCAATTTTACTAGTAAAAAAAATTAAAATCTCACGATTCCCAACACTTTTAATATTAAAAAAACAAATTACGCAACACGCCCTCAAGTTTGCTAAAATTTACAAAACCAACATTCACCTTTTACTTATTTACGACTTTTTTATATAACAAGCTTTATTTATCAAATATGGAACGCATATCTATCGATTCATTCGAAAAAAATGTCACTGAAAAGATCGTCGAATTGCGAACAAAACAAGCCAAATATTGCAATGCTTCTGACATGCGCACGATTTTATAAAAAATATTGAAGTTTAATATATATATTTAAAATATTTTAAAAAATATTTACAAAACGCACCCTCACGTTTGCTAAATTTTACAAAAAAAGACCTTCAACTTTAACTTATTCACTACTTTTTTATATAACAAACTTTATTTTTCAAATATGGAAAGCATATCTACCGATTCATTTCGAAAAAAAAATGTGACTGAAAAGATCGTCGAATTGCGAACAAAACGAGCATAATATTGCAATGCTTCTGAAATGCGCACGATTTTATAAAAAATTGTTGAAGTTTAATATATATTTTTAACGTATTTAAAAAACACATTTACAAAATGCACCCTCAAGTTTGCTAAACGTTACAAAACCGACCTACTTTCACATATTTGCAACTTTTTTATATAACAGACTTTAGAGTAAAGTGCAAAAATCATCCCTGTGGTTTCTCAAAAAACTGTCTCACGTCCCTCGTTAAAAATTTGCCCAAAACACATCCCTCCGTCAATGTTTTGAGGCACGATACATCCATTGGACTAACGGTGCAAATTTTGTTAGTGCAAATATTACGATATTTAATCTATACGATCTCTTTATGTTTTGGTGATAACAAACATGTAACATGTAATACATAACGTAAAGTACGCAAGTTACTCGTAATCACAAATCATCAATGCATACATATCAACAACACTCTATGTCTCAAGTCTGCATCAACACCGATATTTGTTTGCACCCGATGTAAATCACATAAGGTATGTACAAACAAATTAAACTTGTAGGATGATCAAAGAAAAATATTTTTTTCTTAACCATTACATTTCTACAAAAGTATTTTTCACAAAAATAAATAAACACAAAATACTTTTTAATAAAAGAAATGTTTTATTTAAATATAAAATTTGAAATCTGGTTTTCCCCCCAAAATGGAAGCTTCTATACCAGATACAACTTCCCCACAAAAAGAAAAAAAAAATGGAGCGTAGTCTAGTGGCGGCCCACTTATGGGGTCGCGGCCGCCCCAACTCCCCCCTTTGCTGGACACTAATTAATGTATATTTCTGTGGGCTGCCGCTCGGACCGCAAGTCAAGGTTTACCGTTACGTGGGCAGCTTTTCGAGCTCCTATAAATAGTGGGTCATCTCCAACTGATTTTACAACCCTTTTGCATGATTTTCTTTTAGTTCTTTCTCTCTCTAGATCTCACTAAATCTCTCTAAATTTTGTTACATTTAACATTGTTTAATCTTGTTTAATTGTGGACCCAATCTTCTACTCTTTCCTTCTTTCCTCAAGTACAAGAGAAGAACTTCGGTCATCTTCAAGATCCGAGGTTATGTAGTCTAGTTAGTCCATTTGTAATATTTGTTACATATAGATCGAGTCCATGTCTTTAAATCTTTAGTAGTGTGTAGATCCAAATGATGTATATATTTGGATGGGTTGATTGTGGGTTGGTTAGTATTTTAGGCCTTAAAATACATTGGTGAAGTGGTAGATTGGTTCTAGCTAAGATTAGGACTCGACATTAGCTTTAGTGCGGGAAAATAATGTATGCGATTGTGGTTTTATGTGTTTTAGGCATTTAAAAAACAAGGTTTGTTTAGTTGGGCCATATAATACCATAAAGGTGTTTGGTTGTACCCGAAGAAGGACTCGGTCATCTAGCTTAGTGTCGGAATTAATGTAAGCATTGTATAAGGTTTTCTCCGCTCTGAAAGGGGCTTGTTGATTAGTTGTGTGTAGTAATCTCGAGTTGGATACTCGAGGAAATGGGTGGAAATATCATACATCTAAATATTAAACACGCTACGGGTTGTTAGAAGTGGAGATTGTGGACCGAACACTATAAATCATCATGTCGGTTTTGCATTTGTCTTTTACTTTCTCTTTACTTATGTCTTTACATTTTTCGCTTTACCTTTTTGTTAAAGTGCATTGTACTTAGGATGGTTGTGGAATGTTGTGTTGTTGAGTTACGCATGGTTGTGTAGCTCTTTTAGTAAATAATGTGAGTGTGGATATTTTGGTTAGAATATGTGCTCAGTAATTGTAATCAGTTATCGACAATATTCATATTGCGTCTAACTTGATTGGTGATTTGATACAAATAATCTAGTCTGAAAAACTCTTCTGGAGGCGGTCCCTTTAAATAGGGCGACCAGCCATAATTATGGGACAGATATGGCCGAGAGGAATGTAATAATTGATACAAAATGATTTATAAGTTTTTAAAAGGAAAAGAATTCACCCCCCTCCTCTACTGGTTTCCACAATTGGTATTAGTGCCACGTCGCTCTAAGTTTTCAAAATAAGATGGTTTTTAAAATAGAGTACTGCGGATGCCATGTATCAAATTACCCATGATGAGGGATTAAATATGAAAAGTATTTTGTTGTTTGGATTCGTATAGTTTTATAAATTACTCATGAAGGAGGATTAAATATGAATAGTGTTTTGTTGCTTGATTCGTATTAGTTTTGTTGTTAAATATACCTCGTATACTAGCTTGACTGAAAATATTCTCAAAAAGCTTGGAAGTGTAAAATACGTCTTTGTAAGTCCTAGGAGTAAAAATGATGTCTAAAACACGTGTTTTATGTGCTGGAACAACTCCCTGAAGTCCTACGTCCCTACATTAAGTTACCAAATGATTTTATACGAAAAACGTATTTTTGGGTCACTGGTGGCGGTCCCATAAATGTCCGGGCGGCCCCCTAATATATCTGGGGGCCGTCACCTTTATGGGGGCCGCCTGTCTGTTTCGTCAGTTTTTGGCAAACTTCGAAAAATCATATAAAATCAACCGTAAGTCCGTAGAAGTCGTGCCACCCGCCATTTCAAAGATAATTGAGTCTAGTTTCATTTAAAAATACTTTCAAGTCTTTATTCTAAACTTAAGTCAGTCAGAAATGCAAAATACTACATAGTGGTCAAAACTATATGTTTCGGTTTGACGTAAAACTTGTAGTTTACCTTTTCTTTCAAGTCGAGCATTTCTAGTCAACTTATCCTTGAAAACATTGATCTTGATTAATTTTTAAAATGGGGAGGAAACTATTTTTGTTTTCAAATAAAATCAAGCTATGTATACATCGTTATATCTAATACACAAAACGACGACGAATATCCTTATGTGTATGCTAGATGATTATGTGTGTTTAACTTTTGTTTCAACTTGGTTAATAGATATTAATAAGTAATCATTACTATTTGTAATTGAGCTAATTATATATCTAAACACATGTGCCATGTATGCTATTTGTATGTTACTAGTTTTCCGTATTATGCCTAATAGGAATTACGCTAGATTTCTTGCGTTAAGTTGCAAAATTGTTTGTGCATTGCATATAGGCATAGATCACTATATTTACAAGTGTTACATAAACATCTTGTAGATTATTTTGAGTGTAGTAACCCATTTAGAAACAAGAGTTAAATAGTTTGTCAAGTGTGTGGAAAAATAATGTCCTAAGATTATATGTTAAAATCCGTCACAAAAATATTTCCAACACATTAACTCTCTTCCAACAAGATGTCTAAATCTTTTCATCGTCTTGCTTTGTTTGACCTTGGGTTGGTTAAACAAAAGAACACCCCCCCCCACCCCCACCACATCCCTCACCCAAGAAAATATCATATTAATACATTAGTATTTAAGTAAAAGAAATTGTATTTTTTTGTTAAACTTTGCTTGTGCTTGCATTGTTCTAACACACACACACATAATTATATTCTTTTTATAAACATATAGTATTTTACAAAAGATGTGTGTTGTATTAAAATGGTTAGAAAAATCATTCATACACTAATAAAATGTCAAAAACTATGCTGCTATGTTAACAACAATATGCCCATATCGATTTTTTGAACAGGCAAAAAATATGACAATCCTGAAAGTATGAATTAACTTGTCATTATTCATCAACCTCAACATTACAACTAGTCTATAGGATTATTGGAAAACACAAATGTGAAAATCTTTATTTTTCTTCTTTTAAAAGAGTGTTCGTTGAGGGTTCAATGAAAGATTTCGACATATAACCAAATCATTATTCAAAATATGATTGATATTATTATCTAAACTAATTGACAAGTTTTCGAGTATGGGCATGAAACCGGATTCTTATTTATCTAGATTTAAGATTATATCAAAATGTAACGAGATATTATCTTGAACCTACATACTCAATCACACTCGATTGATATGAAAATAATGACATCCTTTTCAAAGACCCCCCCCCCCCGATAAGATATGCCCCTTCGGATCCCTAAACTACCAACCCTTGTTGCCATGAGATGATGTCATATTGAGTCTACTTGTCCAATAGTTTTGTTCCAAATATTTGGCAAATATATGCATAAAATACACCATGAAGTAGGATTGCCCCTCCTCCAACGACTTGAATATTTCCTCTGAAATACTCACTGTAATTTACCCTTTTCAATGCCTATTGGTAAAGTCGTTGTTTTCCGAAAAGCAAACATGAGCAAATGCACTAACATATGTAACTTTTGCTCAAACAATTCAAAGCACAACTCAAAAAACCCAAAATCTACTCTTTCTTCCCCCCCCTCCCCCCCCCTCCCCCTCTTCCCTCCCCCCATCAAAAACTTCTATATTTACTTTTCCAATAAGCAAAATTAAATTCTTCCTCACCAAATGAGAACCCTTTAACCAACTAAGGTTAGAATTAGGAAGAGCTTGAACATATGCACAAAACCTTTATCGTGCTTTCTTTCAATAAGTGATCGTTAAGAGGATCTTGAATTTGAAGATGTTATTATTTCAAAAACGTAATCAATCTCAATCATTCAATCTAATTACAAAAATTGGATTATGAACATGGAAATCGAGATTAGGATTTATCTAGTATCTCAGAAATATCATCAAATGACCACAGATATTTTTCCGATTCTACATGTTTAAACCATCCTCGGTTAATACATGAATCACAAAGTCGATTGTAAGACAACAAAGATTAGTCATCAAATTTTGCAACTAAAACTTGCGTATGAAGATGTCACATTGGAGTCTAAAGTGGTTCAAATGTTTTGTTGTTAGCTATGGTCCAAATTTTTCATTGCCAAACTTAACCCACTCTGAGTAGGATTGATTGACTTTAAATTTTCATTAGGAAAAACTCCATAAAGTACTCCAACTTGATGGAGCAAGACTTGGATGTCTATTTCCATAAAACTCAATTTGAGAAACTCTTATAACTTATTAAGCTTCTCTAATAAACTTAAGGTCAACACCATCTCCCAAATAAATAAATAAAAATGTTTCCTTGCCCAAATTTGGCAATTTTTTTTTTCCACCGGATCGATGATATTCGTCTTAATTCATCTTTTCGTTTATGTAGAATCCGCCTATGGCATTAGATTAAAAACACCTTCCTCTTGTAATCTCTTGCTTAAAAGTCTTCACATAGATGTAACTAACTTTAGTTATCATCATTATTTTAACAAAGAAACAAAACACAAGATCTTTTGAGATATTAACCTTAAGGACTTTCTTTCATAAAAGACATGCAAGGTGCATTCTTTAAAAAAACCTCTCAATATAGAGCATTTACACATTATCACTCTTAAGCCATATCTCCTAGGTCCTAGCTGAGTCATTTCTTTTTATAGCTACAACAACTTGCTTGCTCTCTCATTAACCTTAGAATTCCACACATCTTGATTAGGATTATGTGAACCGAAATTAAAGTACGTTAGTTGAGTCATAGTAGGCCTTGTATGAAAAAAATACAAATACAAAATTTTATCTTGCTACCACTTCATTAGGCAATCTTAAGGATTTCTATTTTTATCTACATGAGAATGACTACTGGAGAATCTATTGCACTAGAAATTCAATTTGACCTAACGGTTAAATTGCTTCCAAGAGTGAAGTTGGGTTCGTGGTATAACGTTAAAAATGGTCGTGTTTAGCCTGAATTGAGCACCACTAGTGATAGTCTCATATTCATTCTCTAATTTGACTAAATGACTCCTCCTAAATATGCCTAATGATAGTCTACATCAATAAACTTTGTATCTCATTAGGAGTGCACACTAAGCAAGTAGATATTAGGTTTCTTCTTAGTCAATCTAGACTACTTGCATCTCACATAAGTGCTTTGAAGTTTCATGATGATAACGTGCTCTCATGTAATGCAATTATAAGCTTTCATGTTTATCTTAATGCTCAATGTTTATTTGCTTAACTATTGAATGCATGTCTGTTGTAAAAGCGTTTGCCTTTTTTTTTAGCAATTTGATAAAATATTCCTAGTTAATCTAAATAACACATGATGACCTAAGTGCTAAAAGCTAACTGTTTTCATGATGATTGCATTTAAAAATTATCACTTTCTGGTATGCGTCATTTACTTAACTTACGTGTTAATTGTACACTATATCTATTTTTGTTTAATGTTTATGACAATTAACTATTTAAAATATCATATAGTATTACACTTTTAATGTCTTGTTGATTATGTGTTGATGGCATGCTTAATTAAACTTGCAATGATGTATATCTATTATATTTATGCATCTAGATGTTTATATTTATATATATATATATATATATATATATATATATATATATATAACATAATTATATTATATATATATATATATATAACATAATTATATTATATATATATATATTACACCACTCAAAACACACACACATATATACCATATATACATATATATACACACACTCACCACCCAAAACATATTTATATATATATATATTTATATATGGTTTTTGTCACACTAGAATATTTTTCTTCGCGTCCGTGTCACAAATCTAAAAAGTCAAAAGAGTCGCAAAATGGTCATAAATCTATTAGAGCCTTCACTCACACACTCCTTTGATCATCATCTCGCTTTCTTCTAAATCATGCACTCTTTCATCAAGAAAAAGTTAGATACAAATCTAATGCTCCTCCAAGTAGGTCTGACAACTTAAATATATCATCCAAAATATTCAAGTATCTTTAACTTTTGATCGCAAACGTTAAAGGTCATATCCGAAAATCCTTATTCAAGACTTGTAACTACTTAAGTTAAAACGTTCTCCTTTTCTTTTCGACGACAAATCCTTTTCTCTTCAACGAAAACATCTTTCTCATCGTCGAAAACATTCTTTCTCTTCAATGAAATATTCTTTCTCTTCAACGAAAACATGCTTTCTCTTTGATGAAAACATTTTTTATTCGACGAAAACGTTATCTCTCTTCGACGAAAACACTCTTTGTTTTTCAATCACACCTCTTCCTTCTCACTCAACCACGCCTCTTCAACCATAGAGATGGCTAATCTCTTTCCTCCACTATTTCTGCTACCACCTTTAAGACAACCGTATACCTCGTCATGTGATTAATCTATGAATATGTGTAATGCTCAGGAAGAGCTACATAACTTTTTGAGTATAGTTTATAGTACGCTAATAACCATCCGTCTTAACATTTTCAAGCTCGTCGTATTTATCTTCGTTTGTTTTCTTATTATTATTATTATTATTATTATTGTTATTATTATTATTATTATTTTCGTATACAAAACACACCGAAGATATGTCACCATTTCTTTCGGGACAATGTCCAAAAAGAAACATCTCCATCGAAAAGGTTGCGTCTGAAGATAACATTGTCGACATTCTTTCTTTACCCCTCAAGCCTGAGTCGTTAAATTATCTTCGTCAAGGTTTAGGAATGATGGAACACATTCCATAAATCGTTCTGTTCTTTTCTTCTAGTTTCGATTCTAGTTCGTGTTCCATTCTGTGTCGTGACAACTTAACTACTTCATCTGAAGTACTTTAAGTATTTTTTTTTAATTAGCGAAATGTAAATTAAAATGTCACTCTTTTCGAAAAATTCATCAATTTCCCAAACATCCCTACTGTTGGCGGTCTGGCGGCCCCCAGATATATCTGGGACCGCCGATAGCAGCTTGTAATACCATTTATTTTTTTATTCCATAACCTAACACTTCCTCTCTTCTGCTACGAGTTGACGTCTACTTCACACCCAAACCTATACCCAATATCTCTTTATAGATCAATGGGTCATCCTAATATCCTAACGCTCATAAGCATCATTGCTTATGTTTTTAAGAGTCAAGTGAATTTCATAATGAAATGCGTCTATCAAACACATTCCTTATAATCGATAGAGTCAAGTGTCATACTTTAGAATAATAAAACCTAGAAGTTCATGTCTAGTTCCCCGCTAATGTTTTGCTATATGTATATGTGCACTTGTCTACTAACTTTGTTTTGTAGCACAACAATATCTTGATTTCTTGGTTTCCTAAACAAGGGGAAGCATGCATCGAGGGGAGCACTTGCAAGCGCTCTACTCATTTAAATTGCATCAAACTTCTTGAGCATCGATGGTAATTTATTTGATCCATGGATCTGTTAGAGTCTATATACAAGGAATGATATTATAATGGGGACGCAATGAGCAAGGGGGAGCTAGGAGATATGTGGATAAATAGCATGGATTTGGTTAAACCATGATGATAGAATACTTCACTAGGATGATGCAAGCTCATCTTTATTGGAAGATAGGATTGGATATTGTCAAATACGATGAAGGGCTCATCCATACTCCAAATACTTCACCTCGTCTACTTCAAAATCACCTTCAACCTTCAGGACCTCTCCTAAATTATCAAAGAAACACAAAACCACCTTAACCTTATTTCTCATGCTTTCTTCTCATTCCTCTAACCAATATACTTGGATTACCTACCTTTTCTTCATTCCTTCAACCTATACACTCGAAGTACCTATCCTCTTTTCTTGCCTACTTCTCACCTCTCATGGCCTTTTCTAAACTATCCAAGAAACACACAATCACCTTCACCTTTATTTCTCATATCTTATCCTCATAATTCAAACCTATATACTCAGAGCACGTACCTTCTTCTCATGTCTTCTTCTCAAACCTCCAACCAAGATGCTCTAACCATAATCCACATTATACCGTTTTGCTTCAACAAAAGGGGGAGAATGGAGTGTAAACGAGTAACTTTTAAACTTTACTATGTGCTATAGTTTACATATTTTGTCATTATCAAAAAGGGGGAGTTTGTTAGTGCAAATATTACGATATTTAATCTATACGATCTCTTTACGTTTTGATGATGACAAACATGTAACTTTTTATAATTAACGTAAAGTGCGCAAGTTACTCGTAATCACAAATCATCAATGCATACACGTATCAACATCTCTTGACGTCTCAAGTATGAATCAAGACGGACATTGGTTTACACCCGACGTAAATCACATAAGGTATGTACAAACAATATTAAACTTGTAGGATGATCAAAGAAATAAGTTTTTGTCATAAACTTTATATTTTTATAAATGCAACAAAACTATTTCTCAAAAATTATTTAGACAAATTATTTTTGAATTATAAAGAAATGTTTTATTTTGTAATTATTTTGAATTTCAAAATCTGGTCATTTCCCCCTAAAATAAGTGTCACTTTCACCAGACAAGTTTGTCACTACAAAAAGACAAAAACTGGAGCGTTTGTTGGGGCGGTCCCTTAATTTGGTCAGCGGCCCCCTTAATTATTTGGCGGCCCCTTTATATATCTGGGACTTCCGTTTCCTAGCAGGCTGATTTTTAGCTCCTATAAATAGTGGGTGACCTCCAACTATTTTCACAACCTTTTTGCACGATTTTCTTTCAGTTCTCTCTCTTTAGATCTCACTAAATCTCTCTAAATCTTTGATCATTCAACTTGGTTAATCTTGTTTAAATGTGATCAAATCTTCTATCCTTTCCTCCTTTCCTCAAGTGCAAGAGAAGAACTTCAGCCATCTTTAAGATTCAAAGTTATGTAGTCTAGTTAGTCCATTTGTAACACTTGTTACATATAGATCGAGTCCATGTCTTCCAATCTTTAGTAGTGTGTAGATCCAAATGATGTAGATATTTGGATGGGTTGATTGTGGGTTGGTTAGTATTTTAGGCCTTAAAATAGATTGTGATGTGGTAGATTGGTTCTAGCTAATATTAGGACTCGATATCTAGCTTAGTGATGGAAAATAATGCAAGCGACGCGGTTTATGTGTTTAGGCCATAAAACACAAGGTTTGTTATGTTGGGCCATAAAACATAACGGGTTTGGTAGTACCCAAAGAAGGACTCGACATCTAGCTTAGTGTCAGAAAATAATGTAAGCATTGGTATTAGGTTTTCTCCGCCGAAAGGGAGCTTGTTGATTAGTGAAGTAACTCTCGAGTTGGATATTCGAGGAGTAGAGTAGGGCGAAGAGGAGCTTCATGACCGAACCACTATAAATCATCGTGTTGGTTTGCATTTTCTTTTAGCTTTCTCTTTACTTATGTCTTTACTTATGTCTTTACATTTATCACTTTACTTTTACACTTGCATTGTGCTTATGATTGTGTGAATTGTTGTGTATGATGTGTTAGTCATGGTTGTGTATCTCTTTGTAGTAAACATTATGAGTGTGGATATATTGGTAGAACATGCGCTATTAATTGTAAATCCATTATCGATACTTCTCATATTGCGTCAAACTTGATTGGTGATTTGATACAAATGATCTAGTCCGAAAACCTCTTCTGGAGGTGGTCCCTTTAAATAGGGCGGCCCCCTGATGTACTAAGCGGACCCCATATATTTATGGGACTGCCGGCAGAGAGATATAATCTTTGATCTTAAATTTTTTAAAGGAAACGTATTCACCCCCCTCTACGGTTTCTACAATATTGTTGGATCTTAAAGGAAAAAAATATCACTTACCGTGCTATATCACGAAAGAACACCAAGAACAACCACCTGCACCCTTGATTCAGTTAGTTAAGGGTTACAAATGGAAAGAATGAGCCCACAAACAATCAGGAACAAAAATCCCCAATTATGACAAATTAGGGTTTCAAGAAACCCTAATTGATCAAACCCACAAATCACTAGATCTAAACCTAAACACACGAATCTCAACACGACCATTAAGATTCAGCCCTCAATTGATCAAAACCACCAACTGATGACATCAAATAACGTCTATTTTATAGCATCATTTATCCTATGTTATTAACCCGTTTTGTATAGTTATTGCAAAGAATTGTTACTTAATTGTTTATATTTGAGAATTGCAGTAATTATGGAGTGATTGGTGAAAGATAGCAAAAGGCGCGCATTTTGGAGCTTAAAAGAAGATATTTTGAAGATTACTATTCTGAAGACCAATACGCCATATCCATCAAGGAAGATACGGCGTATCTGTGCCTGCACTCACCAACGACCACAAAGGATGAAGCTCAATACGTCGTATCCAGAGAGACTCAATACGCCATATTCAATATATGGAACGAATATAATATTCTGGAAGATATCAAGCGTGGTCCCTACTCTAAGAAATCCCCAATACGCCGTATCTAACTCATGGATACACCGTATCGAACCGACTTACAGACCTTATAAATAGAAGGCTCAAAAATGAGTTTTTAGTGTGCTAAATCATATTCTCGATACCTAAACCATAAAAGTTGATTTTCAGAGGAGAAAAAGAGCAGAAGAGGTCGAGCAACGTTATCAATTCCATAGGAGACAATGTGTAATTCCGTATACTTTAGTAATCATTCAATTTTTGGTATCATTCGTTAACTCAGTTAGTTTATCTTGGCTAAATAATTACTCTTGTATTTATTATGACGTTTGAAGGCTACTACCGTCGGGTATTAGCCATTATTATGAAGATCTGAATGTTTGATATTTGTTTATATCGATTTCTTGATTCATCGTTGTATGCTTGTTTATGTTTATCAATTTATACTTATTTACGTGTTTTTGTATGCGACCTATCATTCAACTGGATCTTTTAGTAACACGGCCAAGTAGGATCTAGAGTCTGGGATAGCTACTCCATATAAGTAAATTTATACATTCTAGAATAATAGTTACACAAATATTGTCTTCTAAGTTGTTTTCTAGGATTACGCTGTTGGGCTTAAGACTAGTATTTGGATATTGTCCGATCGGTTATTTGATCGTGTTGTTGACTAGCAAAATGGCCTAGGATAATTCAACAATGTTACATTCTGGATTCCATTGGATAGTTGGACAAGTGTACTACTAGTGTATAAATTGCCAAAAAGCGGTAAGTGGGTAAAGTCTCTATGAGCTAGGGTTTAACAAGATCACCATTGCTTTAATCCCTAAGATAGATTATAATCAGCAAATAAAGATGCTGTTATTGTGAATGCTTTAATTATGATTGAATTTTATTATGTCTAGGTCTTAGGAATGATGGAACGCCTAAGTCTTATGAAAGGATAAGCCACCTCGAGAGAAGAAATCATTGCACTTAATAAACAAACCAACTTTCTAATCGGATTAATAATGGTTAATACAATTTTCTTATATAAGGTTCGACCACTCTTTTATCCTTTGTTAATTAGCTCGCATGGGTTAAAGTGTCTTGAATTGATTGTAGTCACCAACCAAACCGTGCCAGTCTCTCAGGCTGAAAACCCCCATTTTCTGTTAGAATTAGGATATTAGACTAACATAGGTTTAACATAGGTTTAGAATAGAGTAGAATTAACATAGATTAGATAACCAAGATATTAATTAAATTGATAGATTTAACCTTGCTTCAAGTGTTCGACACCATACTTACCACAAAAATACTACCGATCGGGTACACTGCCCGTTAAAGTGTTGTTTTTGGTTTATTCGGCAAAATATAAATTTAAAACTTGAATCAATAAATTATACACCACACAACGACACATCAAGTTTTTGGCGTCGTTGCCGGGGAGTGAAAATTAATCTTGATTTTTATTTGATATTTGGTTTTTAACATTAGATTAGATCTAACCTTTAGGATTAGTGTAATTTAGATAAGTGTACATTCTTGTATATTCTGTAATATTTGTATAATTGTGTGTTTAATTGTTTGTGTATTTAATTGTTTGATACACTGTTCTGGTCGACAGTTGAATACGGTGTATCCGCTTCCATCGGATACAACGTATCCAGTTTTCTGTCCAATACAACGTATTCATTCAAACTAATCAATATGGCGTATCCACTTCCATTGGATACGGCGTATCGATCATCTGATATAAGTTTTTTTCCATTCTCGAACTTATAGCCCAATTTTTTATATATATATACCTTTCTCCGTTGGTTCTACTGATAATTTTCTGGATATTTTTCAGTAAGAATGACAAAGGTTATTAAAAGAGAGTTCGAGAAAATTAAGGACGTTAAGCTCGAAGATGTTTCGCTCACTTGCAAAACACAACTTGAAATTTTCAACATGGAAGTCAGTCGATTAAGCGGAATGGATAATGATTTATTCACATATGAAGTTGAAGTTGCTAACATCCCATGTCACCCGAGAATGGATGATGATTCAGATGATGATGATGATGATGACATAGGGTATGATCTGTCTGATGTTGCATTAACTGAATGGTTGAGGTCAAAATATTTCAACTACAAGACAATGGATCATTATACTCTGAAAGCATTATGGATTTACTGGATTAAAGGAGATGATGAGGTTGAGCTCACAGATGAAGAGTCTTCTGATGATATGGATGAAGTTGCTAAAGTCTTTAGGATCGACACTAATTTATTTGATTTTGAGACACCTATATGCAAGGCATTCAATGAATTTAACTATCTTTTGCAAATCGATCCAGACTTACTTACTAAGGACATTGAGGGATTCAAGACCTATAAAGATTACAAGAATGATTGGATCTATGAATGGAACAAGGACGTACCATGGGTCGATGAGAAGCCATGGACTAACACCGGAGTTTGGACCAAACCCACACCAGTTAAACATATTTGCAAGCCTTTCAACTATAAGACTGGGTGTTCGGAATGGCCAACATGTAGTTGGAAGGATGATGGATACTGTAATGGAGGAAACTTACCAGGAACTTACAATTTTGGAACCCAACTACATTATCAGGATTACGAATGGTATGAAGCTTTAGAAGATAGCGAACTAAAAATGAAGCTTTAAGGAACAAAGCTATCATGGAAGGATTTATCAAATAAGATGATGATGAGTCACGTTACGAACAAAAGAGAAGATGGAATACTTATATAAACTACGATGATGCTTATGAGATAAATCATGAGCATAATAAGAGTGAAGAATTATGTGAAATTCATGAGCTACTGGTATGCAATATAAGGAGATATATGATGATCAAATACTTGTTCAATGATGATGAAGAGTATGTTGCTGTAAAAGAGACGAATACGACGATCTTACTGTTACAAGAAAAGAGGCATGCCGAGCTTACCAAGAAATCTTTCAGATTATAGACGAAGGATGGATGGTGACTAGAGCAGAATGAAGAGAAGCTGAAGAAAAGTCTAACTTAAAGACTTCGCTGTAAACAAAAGTGCTTCCCAAGAGACAACCCAGAATGTTATTTAATTTTGTTATCGAGTCTGTCTTCCCAGACATCAATACGGCGTATTTGCTCCATACCATACGGCGTATTGATCTTCTGGACGTTATCAGTCTTTATTTTTATTGCACTTTAAAAACATTGTTGTCAGATTTTGAATACGACGTATTCACTAACCTGATACGCCGTATCCACCAGACTGACCCGTACTTATTTTGTTTTGTTTAGTTTAAATTAACCATAGGTACCAAGATAGGAATACACATGTTCTTCCTATATTTTTTACAGGACCTCGAGAAAGAAATATCGACGAATATTGGTGGAAATTTTAAATTTATGGAAATCTTGAAGTGTTGGAGCCTTGAAACTTCAAGGCGGATGTTCAACATAATCTTGCTCATAAATACAACTTGGAGAATCTACCGAGCAAATACCAGGGGAGTTTCTCATTCTAATTCTTTTTAAATTCCCGTATTTAATGTTTTATATATACAACGAGGACGTTGTATAATTCAAGTGGGGGATGGAATTAGAATGTTTACTTGTCCTATTTTTCACAATAAAATGCTTAAATTATGCTCAAATTTAAAAAAATTTAAGCATACTTTTGTGAAATTACATGTTACATAACCCGCACACAATAACCCTTGTTAGATATTGTGAGAATTTAACCTTTCCATTTCTAAATCTTTACCCAAATTCCACAAAATATGAGTGTGCCAGTGATGTTGTAGACTTTAGAACTTGGCTTGGTATATCACTCGAGACCGCAATGATAAGTAATATGGATTTAGATGGAGTAACTTGTTTAAATTGGTAAATTTTAGGATTACATCCAAATCGCCTTTACATGTTGCTTATTAACTAACTACACCGGTTAGTTAACCTCCTGTTTAAACCATTTTCCACTATTATCTTTAGAGTGATGATCCATTAGAGCAACCCGTAGATCCAATCCTTTAAGAATTTACGCCAACTATTTGTTACATTACACCCTTACACCTTAACCTACCCTGTTAGATTAAGTTTAATTTACAATTTCTGAGTTGCATAAAAGTGTTAAAGTTTGTATATCCTGAGTCTGTGTTGTGTATTTTCAATTTTGGTGCCTGGTTTGGAAATTTGACACATGCCAAAGGGAATGTATATTAGTAGTCAAAACTCATGTGATTTTACTACCGTCACAATTATTGGTGAAACCGAAGAACGAAAAATTACCGAAGGAATTATCCAGAATTATTATGATCGTAAAGATGGTGAAACTACACCGAGATTTGAAGCATATGTTTAGAAAAATCAAAAAAAATAGAAAAATACAAAAAGAGAAAGAAAGTTTGAAGATAATCGTTTCGCAAAGGAATATACCGACGGAGGAATTACTCGAGGGATTTCAATTATTCGATTGAATCCACCATCAACATGTAAAGTATTGTACAATTGAAGATATTGCACTTGCCTTGTAGAGTATGTAAAGTATTGGGATGGTTAGGAGTGGACCGTTCACCGGGAACGCACTTTGGTTGTTGTTGTTGATCAAAGTGATCAAGACGTAATGTTAAATAGTTTAGTCCTTCTAATCATGGTAACGGTCGGTAAAAAGTGGTGTTCTAGCAACTTGTATCGTAAGTCTTAACTATTTTGTTTCTTGATTTTTATTTAACAACAATTTTACTTCCCTCTCACACTATGATATCCCGTATGGTTTACCTGCATCCGGGGATTCATACGAACAAGCATGTCTATTTCGTCATTACGTCATGTATGCATGTCCTTTGTACCTCGTTGTTTACAGCTTTTGTTCTGTGAAAGTTAGAAGGTTCTCTTACCGTATATCATTCATTTGCATCCTACGACTAGGTTTAAATTCGAATGGGGGATTTGTGATTCGAACACGCTGTTATCTTGGCATTCCGGGTGTGTATTTTATGTGTGCTTCGCTGACCTGTTGGAGCTGGGTACTTCTGGTGGAAAGATTATAGAATGATCAACGTAAGCCTTTCCCTACAAAAACCCATATTTACCTTTATTAAACTTGATTATTCTTAGCTCTGAGCGGTGGGAGTATGTCGTGTATCCTTGCCAAGCTTATGCTTAGATACTCGTCTTACGACCACCCGAAGTAATTGACGAATTAGTTCCATGTTACCACAGATGTATTAGTTGACTCGTGATTTGAGTGTTTTTCCTCTTCCTAATTTGTGGGTGTTTGGTTGACTGTACTTGTAATAGAATGAATAAATGCTTTACAGAAAATATCTTTAGGGATACATTTTCGATAAAACTTCTAAGGCTACTTGAGGACAGTAGGATTCAAGTGGGTATATTGTGACATCAAATAACGTCTATTTTCTAGCATCATTTATCCCATGTTATTAACCTGTTTATGTATAGTTATTGCAAAGGAAATTGTTTACTTAATGAGTGTATATTTGAGACTTGCAGTAATTATGGAGTGATTGGTGAAAGATAGCCAAAAGGCACGTGACAGCTTAATAGAAGATATTTTGATGATTACTATTCTGAAAGACAATACGCCGTATCCATAGGGAAGATACGGCAATATCCGTGCCTGTAATCACCAAAGACCACAATGAGGATGACGCTCAATACGCCGTATCCGAGAGATCAATAGCCGTATTTCTAATCTTATGGACGAATATTTATAATATTTAGAAGATATAAAGCGTGGACCCTACTCTAAGAAATCCTCAATACGCCATATCCGACTCATGGATACGCCGTATCGAACCGACTTCCAAACCATATAAATAGAAGGCTCAAAAACGAGTTTTTAATGTGCTAAACCATATTCTTGATACCTAAACCATAAAAGTTGATTTTCAGAGGAGAAAACAGAGCAGAAAAAGTCGAGAATGTTATAAATCCATAGGAGACAAAGTGTAATTCCGTATACTTTAGTTATCGTTTAGTTTTTGGTATCATTCGTTAACTCGGTTAGTTTGCATTGGCTAAATAATTTACTCTTGTTTTATTATCGACGTCTATAAAGGCTAATTACCTCGAGGTACTTAGCCATTATTATGAAGATCTGAATGTTTGGTATTTGTTTATATTGATTTCTTGATTTATCGTTGTACTTGTGTTTTTGTTTATCAATTTATACTTGTTTATGCGCTTTTGTATGCAACCTATCATTCAACTGGATCTAGTGACACGGACCAAGTAGATCTACAGTCCGATATAGCTCTCCATATAGTAATTTATACATCTAGAATAATAGTTACATAAATCTTGTCCTTCTAAGTCTGTGTCTAGGATACGCTTCAGGCTTAACTAGTTAAATTGGGAATTGTCGAGGGTTTATTGATGTGTTGACTAGGCAGGTGACCTAGATATTCAACAAGTAACATTCTGATTCCATTGGATAGTTGGACAAGTGGACTACTAGTGTATAAATTGTCATTAAGCGGTAAGTGGGTAAAGTCTCTATGAGCTAGGGTTTAACAAGATCGCCATTGCTTTAATCCCTAAGATAGATTATAATCAGCAAATAAGGATGCTTTATGCGGGTTGCTTAATTGTGACATGACTTATTTTTTTGTGTCTAGGTCTTAGGATGATTTGTTACGCCTTAATCTTAAGAATGTATGTCACTCTAGAGGAGAAGATAAATATTGCACTTACTAACAAACCAACTTTCTAATCGGATTAATAATGGTTAATACAGTTTTCTTATATAAGGTTTGATCGCTCTTTTATCCTTTGTTAATGAGCTCACGTGGGTTATAGTGTCTTGAATTGATTTTAGTCACCAAACAAACTATGTCAGTCTCTCAGGCTGAAAACTCCTTTTTCCCGTTAGAATTAGGAGTTAGGACTGACATATGTTTTAACATAGGTTTTTGTATTAGCAGTAGAATTTAACATAGATTTGATAACAAGATATTAATTAAATAAAATAGATATAAACCTGATTCAAGTGTTCGACACCCTCGCATTTACCATGAACACTACTGTACCGATCGGTACACTGCCCTGTTTAATGTGTTGTTTTTTGTTTATTCGGCAAAATATAAATTTAAAACTTGAATCAATAAATTATACACCACACAATGACACATCACCAACAAATCAAGAAATGGAACAAAATTCTCTTTTATAAATATATTTATAGATACAGGGGCAAATACAAATTATATAAGCCATAAATTATGCTTACAATTACAAAAGTACAAGTTAGATGAAACTCACCAATATACAAATTTTAATAGTGAATTACATGAGATAAACGAGGCTATTGAAACAATGCATTTATCCACATCATAAAATCAAGATTTCACGATTCAGAGCAACCTGGCTCTGATACCATGTAATCTAAGCTCAAAACAAAAGCAAGACCCAGATCTTGCACTAAACATCCTACCTTGTGCTATTTTATTATAAAAATAGTACAGAAGGTTAATATCCAACTGGATGTTCACCGAACATACAAGAAAGACAAGACTTAGTTCCCACCACGTGGATCCTATAAACTCATGTAATACAACTCTTCACTCAGGAACCCTAGTAAGATTGATGTAATCATCAAAAAGGGGAGATTGTTGATAAAATATAATGCCTAAAAACATTACTAATATTTTTCACATCTTTACGTTTTGATAATCACAAAATATAAAAACGTTCAATGTAAAATTAAACGTAAACAAGTAATTAGTAGTAAATTTTCATTTCGATAATTATATCACTTAAAGGTATGAATAAATAAATGCTTAATGCATTTTATGATCAAAGGAAATTTTTATTCAACCTCAAACTTTTATAAAATGTTGTAAACATTTTTATAAACATTACAAAACATTTTCTACAATTAAAAGAAATGTTTTATTCAAAATAAACATTTTGAAATTCAAATTTTCGGACCTAAAATGGCTAGAAAAGTTCTAGAAAATTCCCCCTACACAAAAGACAAACTGGGGAGGCCCTAGTCTAGGGCGGCCCCCTTAAATACACGGGCGGCCCCCTTAATTTTAAGGGGACCGCCCCTAGGTAGACGCTCCCCCAGTTTGTCCTATAAATACTGGACTTTTCCCCACTATTTTCTCACCTTTTGCACTTATTCTTTCTGCCCAAAACAGCCCACATATCCTCTCTAAAATCCTTTGATCATTTAATCATAAAGCTTTGTTTCCAAGTGATCCAAGCTCAATTCCTCAAGTGCAAGAGAAGAATACTTCTATCATCAAGTGAAGAAGTATTACACATTTGTGTGTTGTTGCAATCTTATTGCATTCATATCATAACTTGTAAATCTTTTATAAATCTTGTAAAGTTGTGTAGTTGCTAGATCTTGGCGATCTTTGTAAGTATAGTTAGATCATGGTGATCTTACCAAGTAGTGCTAGATAGTTGTGATATAAGTAGTGTTGTGAAGAAGTCTTGAAGTTGTGAAGAAGTCGTGAAGTTGTGAAGTCGTGAACAAGTCGTGAAGTTGTGTTGTGATAGATTGGTTCTAGCTAAGATTAGAACTCGACATTTAGCTTTGTGTCGTAAATCGGTGTAAGCAACGTTGTGTACGGTTTTCTCCGCCATAAGGGAGCTTGTTGACATAGTGAAGAAAACTCTCGAGTTAGGTGCTCGGGGAGTGGAGTAGGGCGAAGAGGTGCTTCGTTGCTGAACCACTATAAATCCTCGCGTTGTGGTTTGATTGTTCTTACTCTTATCTCTTGTCTTGCATTACTTTCTCATACTATCTTATTAATTGTTTAGATAGGTATATTGTTTATATTGTGCAAGTATTGAATTCACATAAAGTCGAATCTAGAATTTTTACAAACACTTTAAAACCTTAAATTAAAAAGCGGTAAACTATTCAACCCCCCTTCTAGTTTTCCACAATTGGTATCAAGAGCCACGCTAAACAAGATTTTTAAAATAAATTGTATTTTAAAACTTGAATCGATCTATGGAATCGGAAAAATATTTAGAAGGGCAATCTATGCAAAGACCACCACTATTTGAAAGTGATGGATTTATTTATTGGAAAAATAGATTCGAAACTTATGTGAAATCAAAAGATCTAGATCTTTGGCATGTTATTACCGATGGTGATTTTCCTCCTATTCAAAATAATCCCGAAACTAAAAAGGATGAAGTTGTACCTTTTCATAAACAAAATGATGATCTTAAAAAGAAACTTGCTAAAAATAATGAAGCTAAAATGGTAATTTATAATGCTTTGCCACGAAAAGAATACGAAAGAATTTTTATGTGCCAAACCGCAAAAGAAATTTGGGATACTTTGTTAATCACTCATCAAGGTAATAATCAAGTCAAAGCTAACAAAATAGATCTTCTTGTTCAACAATATGAACAATTTACGATTCCGGAAGAGGAATCAATAGATAATGCCTTTGCAAAATTTAACACTATTATTACTAGTCTAAAAGCACTTGATGAAGGTTTTTCTAGCAAGAATTGTGTTAGGAAGTTTCTTAGGGCATTACATCCAAAATGGCGCGCAAAAGTCACGGCGATTGAAGAATCAAAGAATCTAACAACCTTACCTCTTGACGAACTTATTGGAAACTTGAAAGTTTATGAAGAGGTAATAAAGAAAGATTTCGAAACGGTCAAAGGCAAGAAAGAACAAAGTAGATCTCTTGCATTAAAGGTGAAAAAGGAAGTAAGTGATGAAGATAGCTCAAGCTCCGATAGTGAAGACGAAGAGTATGCTATGGCCGTAAAAGAATTCAAGAAATTCTTCAAGAGACGAGGAAGATTTGTAAGACAACCACGAGGCGATAGAAAAACATTCCAAAGAAGTAGAAATGATGGTTATGGTAAAAGTGAAAGAAAATGTTTTAGATGTGGTGATCCAAATCACCTCATTGGAGAATGTTCAAAGCCGCCAAAGAACAACGATCAAAGAGCATTTATTGGAGGAGCATGGAGCGACAATGGAGAAGATGAAGTGAAAAGACTAAAGATGAAACTTGTCTTGTAGCTCAAGCACCTGAAATATGCTTAGGAATAAACTTGAGAACCCCCCGGGATTTTGGGGAGGGGGGTGGATTAAAGATAATGGATGCTCAAAAACAATGCCAGTAATACGAAAGTTGTTTCTCATACAAAGCATTCAACAGAGGCAAAGTAATCTTTGGATGAAAAACTACGCGGTCAAAATCAATAGGAAAAATGTACGATTTATCAAGGGACTCCCAAATTAATAAAAATGTGCGCAGTAGATAACTTAACATATAACTTGCTTAGTGTAGGTCAATATGTAATAAACAATTACAAAGTAATATTTACCAAACACGATAGCGAAATAATCAAAGACGAAAAGGTTATAGGTTAAAGGAATTAGGAAAAGGAGGAGGAATATATGTAATGAAAACTAGGAAATAAACCTGAAGATAAAATATGCCTTGCAACATGACGAAAACTCCACACTATTGGCATAGGAGATTAGGGGCTCACGCGTATTATGCAATTAATTCAATTCTTTAGCATCTAAAGAATTTAGTTAGATACCTCACCCATACTAAAATATCGACCGACATTTTTGAGTGATGCTTAAAAATGGAAAAACAAGCTCATGCAAGTCACAAGGCTAACAAATATAGTTTCAACAACAGATGCTTAGAACTACTTCACATGGATTTGTTTGTCCCCTCCGCCATACGAAGTTATGGAGGGAATCGTTATACCTTAGTAATTGTAGATGTGTATTCTCGATTCACATGGACTAGATTTTTAGCAAATAAAAGTGAAGCCTTTGAAAAATTTGAAATATTTAGCAAAATAATCAAAAACCAATTAGGATGTTCCATTGTATCAATTAGAACGGATCATGGTCGGGAATTTGATAATGAAGTACAATTCGAAAATATTATGATTTAAATAGGATTTTCATTTATTTTTCACTCCTCGTTCATCCACAATCAAATGGGGTAGTAGAAAAAATTCGGCACTCTACAAGAATAGGGGGGGGGGGGGGGGGGGGTTATGAGTAGAACCATGTTAAACGAACATCCATCCTCAAAAAATTTTGGTGTAATGAAATCGATACATCAAACCTAGATAATATAGAGTTTCCCTTAGACGTATTTTAGGAAAAACTTCATACGAGTTGTTAAGAGGTAGAAAACCAAACCTTAACTATTTTAGAGTATTCGAAAGTAAATGTTTTATTCTTAATACAAAAGATTTCCTCACCAAGTTTGACCCAAAGTTCATACGAGGTGTCTCCTAAGATATTTCGCAAAATAGATAGTTACGTAATACTTAAACAAAACTAAAAATGAAAGTTGAGAGTCGTTGAATGTAACTTTCGATGAAACTCTCCCTCGCTAAAACATCACCATTGGAAAATGTTGAGTTAGTCGAAGAAAGAAGCTATTGAGGTTAGTAAAACAAAACCCATAGGCAATGATCTTGAAGATAATCAAATTGTAAATATTAAAGAATCTAAAACTCATCCCCTAGAAAACGTTAATGGTAATCTAAATCAAAGAACTCTTAGGTTGCAAGCTCAAGACAAAAAACATTCTTGCTTTTTTTCTACATTAGAACCTAAAAATATAAATCGAGGCATTAAAAGATGAAAATTGGGTAATGGCCATGCAAGAGTGAACTAAACCAATTTAAAACAAATGATGTTTGGGAACTGTCCGAAATCCCATGGATATGTCCTTCATTGGAAAAAACAAAATGGATATATAGAAATAAACTCGATGAAAATGGTGTCGTAATAGAAATCAAACTAGGTTAGCTCGCCCAAGGTTTAATCAACAAGATGGAATTTGATGATGACGATAAATATGCACCCGTGCTAGATAGAGTCTATAAGAATATTTTGGCTTATTGCCTTGCGCATAGATTTAAGTTATACCAAATGGATGTGAATAGTGCATTCCTTAATGGTTTTATCAATGAGGAGGTTTACGTGTCACAACCTCCGGGATTCATTGACTTCGCAAAACCTAATTATGTCTATAAACATAAGAAAGCTCTTTATAGTTTAAAACAAGCCCCAAAAGCTTGGTATGATCGATTAAAAGCCTTTCTTATTAAACATAATTACTCTATGGGAATGGTAGATAACACACTCTTCACTAAAAAAAAAGACTCCAATCTCATTATTGTCCAAATATATGTTGATGACATTATATTCGGATCAACTTGTCAAGAAATGTGTGATGACTTTGCCAAGATCATGCATGATGAGTTTGAAATAAGTATGATGGGAGGAACTAAATTTCTTCTTAGGATTACAAATAAAACAATTAGATGATGGAATATTTTTTAATCATCAAAAAATATATTAAGAAAAATGCTAAGGAAATGTGGACTAGAAGGATCTATGCAATAAAAACCCCTATGTCTACAGAAACCAAACTCACGAGAGACGAAGAAGGTGAGTCCGTAGATAATACCAAATATAGAGGCATGATATGTAATTTATTATATTAACGGCAAAGTAGACCGGTATAGTTTAGTGTTTGCTTTGCGCCCGTTTTAAGAGGATCCCAAAACTTCACCTAGAAGCGGTTAAGTATCTTTCGATACATTAAAGGGCATCTACACATTTAGGATTATGGTATCACAAGGGATCTGGCATAGAAACATAGTGTATGCGGTTTCGGAATCATGAGGTGATTAGTAGTATTAGCAAGAGCACTAGTGTGTTTGCACGTCTATGGAAGGTTGTCTAAATCTTGGTTTTCGAAGAAGGCAAACGTCTCTTGCCTTATCCACAACCGAAGCGGAATACGTAAGCGTCCGAATAGGGCATGTCAACAAGCTTCATGATGAAACAAGCTCTCATAGACTATGAAGTTAGGTTAGATGTACTTTCACTATTAATGTGTGAAAACAAAGGGGCTATAGACTTAAGTAAGAATCCCGTTCAACACTCACGAACAAACAAATTGAGATTCGCCATCACTTCCTTTACGATAATGTTTAAAAAGGAAGTATATCTATAGAAAAGGTCTCATCGGAAGACACCTTAACGTGATTATAACTCAAACCACTTAAACGTGAGCCTTTTAACTACTTACGTCTAGGTCTAGGAATGATGGAACAAATTGATTAAGCTTTTGAATAATAAAGAAATGATTATATCTGAACCATTTGTCAAAAATCTGAGAATTTTTTTTAACAAGGGTGGCCCCCTTAATTCATAAAGGGCGGCCCCCTTAATTTTAAGGGGACCACCCAGACTTTAAGGGGACCACCCACCTGACTGACAATTTTTTTTTTCTCTCTGTGTCTAGGTTTCTATTTTACACAAAATCACAAGATTGGGAAAAGTCTATAAGCAAACTTTTACAAATTCTCCTATCCAAATGCATATCTCATTATACATATATACAATAATCTCAATCTATTATTTTCCAAAAAGTCTTTCTCACAACTAGGAGCACATGAAAATCAATTTTCACATATTATTGAGATATGCTAAAAACATTTTTCACATATGCATAATGTTCTCTTACTTGTTGTCAAAAGTATATAATCTAATATATATTTTCGACAATCTTGGTTGAGCAAAATTAAATCAAGGAGCACTTGGATTATTTCTTAGGTTTTACATGTCTTAGTGTCGTGAACATAATCCACTACTACACATTTGTCGCACTAGGCACACCGAGGAATTACACGCAAACAGTTTGGTTCATTTAAACTTCACCCCCCCTTATCAAGGAAAATTCTTTGTGTATTATATCTAGTTACTATTTCATATGTTCTTCACCCTTATGATCTTCAATTCATATATGAGTATATGCCAAAATTATGTGAAATAGGTTATCCTACATCTTGTCATACATATGTAGAATGTTGAATGCTTAAGTGCTATGTGCTAAAAATCTTAATTGCCATAAAAGGATGGACTTGCTGCAAATTAACCCACACTTTCAAAACAGGAAACCTCACACAAAATTTTGGAGAAAAAATCAAAATTTTGGGAAATCTAGGAAATGCCAGTAGGCGGCCCCCTTAATTCATAAAGGGCAGCCCCCTTAATTTTAAGGGGACCGACCCCTAACTAAGGGGACCGACCTAGGCAAACACGGGTAAACCAGTATTTTCACCTCCCTTTAACCAAATACCCTCTAGACTTAGCTACTGTTTTCCTAAATTCACAAACATTTCTTGGATTTGATCCTTTAAATGTTCATTCTTCCCAATTTAAACCTTTCCTCCACTATAAATACATTCTCATCCATCATCATCACAATCATCCTCACCAATGACATCTCCTAACAAACTCACATCCAAACCATCAAGGGTAGCCAAAATGAGTGTGAAACCCATTTTTATTTTTTTTTTTTTTTTTTTTTTGGGGAGGAAGAAAATAAACCCTTGTAAACATATCCCAATGGGCTTATGTAAAACTTACCTACACCAATGCCAAAAACCACTCATCTCAATCATCTACCTCTCAAGAAAAATAACAATCACCCAATTAAAGCATTACAATCCTTACATCAAATAACACTACCACATCACCACAAGGTGTCTCACATCCTCTATTTCCCATCTCACCCATCAATTCACATGTTACTCACACTCAAACTTCATCTCAAAGTGACAACCAAACTCCTTACATTAAGGACACTCCCACATCACAACAAGTTGTCTCACATCCTCCACTTCCCATCTCACCCATCAACTCACATGAAACTCACACTCAAGTTCCACCTTAAAGTGACAACCAAACTCAACACACATCACCTGTATCTCTAAGTAGAGAAAGCCTAGTTGATGACATTAATCAACTACAAGACCTATCAAACCTCTTAGCCATGCATCTCTCTCAACAACAAAACAACATTCCCTCATCACCTTACTCTCCAAACCTACTACACACTCTCAACATGAACCAAGTTGAAACCCATGTTGGGTATTGCCCTTGTTGCATCTTCACCCAAAAACAATTCCTTGCTTTAAGTGAGGATATCAATTGTTTTTTTTTTTTTTTTTTTAGATTGAATTCCTACTCACTCTGACCACATCCACCTTTGAGTTCAAAGAGATACCCTTCACAACTGCCTCCGCTCTAACTCTCTATCATACAACAACTAACTTTGTAATATGCACAAATAATCATCAAAACCCTTTTGTGTCGCAAGCAAGTCATAAAAATACCTTTTATGGCTATATAGAATTTCTTTTGTATGATGTATATTAATATGCTTCTAAGCATATTTGTTTTTCTCTTTATGTATGCTTGTGTGTTGTTCACACACATTGTCCTAAATGAATGAAGCATATTTGCTTTGATTTTTTGCTTGAACTTGTCATATTTTTCTTTTCTTCTTGGCTTCTTTTGCATTTTAGAAATATTTGTATTGTTCTATACTCGTTTGTTTAGCTAGAAACTCAAAGCTCATTCCTTGGTGCCCTCGAACGAGGGGGAGCACCACATCAAGGGGGAGCAAATTTTTCGACGATCTAACTAGCAATTCTCGACGATGTCTTTTTGATTCTACAAAAAAGGGAAGAAATGACATGAAACTCACTAAATACTTGTTTAAAAATAATTTTACATTTAATGAGTTTAATATTTTAATCATCAAAAAGGGGGAGATTGTTGACATAATATAATGCCTAAAAACATTATTAATATTTTTACGTCTTTACGTTTTGATATCACAATTATAAAAAAAGTTCATGTAAATTAAACGTAAACAAAAGTAATTAGTTAGTAAATTTTATTTTGATAATTATATCACTATATGTTATGAATAAATTCTAAATGCTTAATGAATTTTATGATCAAAGTAAATTTTTATTTCAACCTCAAACTTTATAAAATAGTTGTAACATTTTTATAAACATTACAAAACTTTTCTCAATTAAAGAAATGTTTTATTCAAAATTAAACATGTTTGAAATTCAATTGTCGGACCTTAAATCGGCTAGAAAAGTTATAGAAAAATCCCCATTCAAAATGAACAACTGGGAGGCCCTATTACTACTTTAGTCTAGGGCGGCTCACTTAAATACATGGGGCGGACCCCTTAATTTAAGGGACCGCCCCTAAGGTAGACGCTCCCCCAGTTTGTTCCTATAAATAATGGAACTTTTCCTTTCTATTGTCTCCACCCTTTTGCACTCATTCTTTTGCCCCTAAAAACAGCCAACATATCCTCTGTAACAATCCTTGGTCATTTATTCATAAAGCTTTGTTTCCAAGTGATCCAGCTCAATCCTCAAGTCAGAGAAGAATACTTCCATTCATCAAGTGAAGAAGGATTATTACACTTTGTGAGTTGTTGCAATCTTATTGATCATATCATAACTTGTAAATTTTTGTAAATTTTGTAAGTGTGTAGTTGCTAGATCTTGCGATTCTTTGTAAGTATATGTTAGATCAGTGGGTGTCTTACCAAAGTAGGTGCTTAGTAGTGTGATATAAGTATGTTGTGTTGTGAAGAAGTCTTGAAGTTGTAAAGAAGTCGTGAAGTTGTGAAGTCGTGAACAAGTCATGAAGTTGTGTTGTGATAGATTGGTTCTATGTAAGATTAGAACTCGACATTTAGCTTTGTGTCGTAAATCGGTGTAAGCAACGTTGTGTACGGTTTTCTCCGCCATAAGGGAGCATGTTGACATAGTGAAGAAAACTCTCTAGTTAGGTGCTCGGGGAGTGGAGTAGGGCGAAGAGGTGCTTCGTTGCCGAACCACTATAAATTCTCGCGTTATGGTTTAATTATTCTTACTCTTATCTATTGTCTTGCATTACTTTCTCATACTATCTTATTAATTGTTTAGATAGGTATATTGTTTATATTGTGCAAGTATTGAATTCACATAAAGTCGAATCTAGAATTTTTACAAACACTTTAAAACCTTAAACTAAAAAGCGGTAAACTATTCAACCCCCCTTCTAGTTTTCCACACATACATCGTCCTCTTCAATAATTTGCTTTGACTAATCAGATGTGGCTTTTCCATTATTAACAAGTTCCCCCTTCCTTTGCTTGTTATAAGCTACCACGTCAATATTCCATTTAAGCATTTCAGCATCAGTTGGATCCCTTTTTGACTAATAAAATCATTCACCAGTTCCTTATTTCTCATATCATTCAATTCTCATTGTTCATTAATATCATACTTTTTTAATACAGTATACTTATTTGTAGACCTTCTCATTGCAGACAAGATTTCTCCATGAACACTCCAGACCTTTTTTGGAGATGCTTGTTTTTTACCATTATGCTTTTCTACATTTATCTTATCCACCCCTTTCTTCTGTGACTCCATACCTTCACTCTTCCCTTGCCCATCATTCACATCTTTCTTATTTGGCTGGTAAGCAAACTATGTTACCTGCTTCTCTTTACTCTTTACTTGTTTATTATTTCCAGTCCTTGGCGGCTGAGTATTTGGTCTGAAGTTTTGCCTCAACTCTTTTCCCCTTTACTACCAGTTTTCCTATTTTTTACTTCCACAAAACCCTCATTCTAAGACATTTGTTTCTTATTATCCCTTTTTTCCTCATTACCAATCACTGTATCACTTACTTTCTTCTATACTCTTATGTTTTTAGGAAAACTCTGCCTATTATGCCTAGACACACAACAATTTGGGCACATATATGGCTTCCAATCATACATCACCTTAACATTCTTCCTACAGATTACCTTATTCAATCCATTATTATATACAATTTCAATATTAGCAGGCAAGGGCATTTGAGCTGACACTTCAACTAAAACTCTTGCATACCTTACCTTTCCCACTTTATTCTTACACATTATTGCAGTGACATCATCCATCACCATAGGTTTTTCTACCCCACTGTCCAAATCACTAATACCCTTTGTGGTCCAGATTTCAAAGGGCAAATTACATATCTCGATCCACAATGGTATTTTAGCAGGTTCTGACTTGTCCAAACACACATTTAGGTCCTATTTATGAACAATCAAGGGTTTACTATTAACTATCCATGGCCCACTATTCACAATAAAATTCATTCCATCAGTATTATGAAATTTCATGAAGTATATACCATTAATGGTGTCAATTATGTCATTGAATCCATACCTACTCCACACTTTCCTTAAGTTGTACCTTAGTTCATTTATAGTCATTCTATAGCCAACAAAGTACCTGCGGACAATCATTTCCCGTCTTTTACTTCCCTATGCAACAAGCACTTCATTAAATACAACCACATCATTTCCATTACTATCAATTTCAGTAGGAATAGTATTCAACTACTTATCACAGTCATCAATGACAATAACATTAACATAGGTTTCAACCCTCACGTTTCATTCTTTTGCTTATTCGATTTCTTATTCAGTTCCTCATTCTCTTGCATATCAGTAATACCATACACAGTGTGACTTCCAATGACCAGTTCGTCATTGGTTCCTCATTTGATCCCTCATTCAGTTCCTCATACGGTTCATCATTCGGTTCCTCATTTGGTTCCTCATTTGGTTCCTCATTCGGTTCCTCATTTAGTTCCTCATTTACCCCCAATTCCTTGTTACCAGCTCTAATTTCACTTCCTGTCCTAATTTCATCATTTTGCAATTCATTTTCATTTTGAGCTCGATTCACCTTATTTCCAATCCCACTGCATACTAAATCACTATACTTCACCTATATATGAATCGCTCGCTTCGAAGCACACTATTTTTAGGCATATTAGGAGCAACCGAAATTACTGGTGGTCGGAGGAATATTCCGGTAACTAGAACGATGGACTTGTAGCACGTGGTTAGGGTTTCAATAATGGAACTGCGCAACATCTTTTGTTGTATAAGGTCATGTATCCTCCGGATATTATTGGATTAAATATGTAACAAAACTAATCTGAAAATGACACTGTGCCATAAATGGAACACTTGAATGATGATTATTGTACTTGATCCTAAATTTGAGTACCTAGCCACATGGGGTTGTTGAAGTACATCCTTTTATCGGCTTTATTTGCAATTATAGTCATGATCAGATTACAACAACAAATTAAACGCTTAAATTCATCCACTTCTTGAGAAATGTGTAAAAAATCAAGTTTATCAAGACATTAGCATATTTTTTATTTTTCCTTACATAATAGTGGAGATATTAATGTAACAACAGTATGCAACCAAGTGAAAAAGATACTAACCTGGTGAACTTTGATGATGAAACAACAGTTGCATGACAGTTTTCTTCAAGTTCAGCATCAGGGGAGTAAGTCTGTGCTTTCAAGCAACAATCCAAGAATAGTAGCCTGATCAGTCTCGTTATTCTCATTCCGATCCATGGCCTTATGCAGTTTTAGCCTCTAACCGCAAAAATGACCCGTTACCAATGTGCGCATACACATCAAATTAAAAACAAAAACTAACAAAAAAAGTAATAATAAGATATAGATTTTGGAAGGAAAGGCTTGTTATAATGCCAATTGGAAGGAAAACTTTGGGAGGGAAAAGTGGAAATGAGGTGGAAATAGATTTTTTTTTTGAAATGAGATGAATTTAAAAAAGTCAAATTTGACCGGTCAAACTGGTAATAAAAAAACCTGCTATTAACAATTTTCGTTGTTCATAATTGTATTTTTTAGGTACATTGTTCATAATGAGACACAAAATATATTTCATTAACTAAAATTGAACTCATGAATAGTTTCTATAGATAATAGATTGCGATTTTTAGTGTCGATTATAGATCCACTATTAACGTGTCATATAGTTATGGTGAAACTATTCTTTCGCCTTTTTAAAAAAATACAAGAATTTGAAAACGATCATCTATCTATATATTACGTTTAAGGTGTGTCAATGGTTTGTTGATAACTTGCATGATACTCGCGTGATGCGGCGGCAGGTACTCTATGATTAATCGGATAAAAACAAAAAAGAAAATGATCCTAATCAAGCCTGATTCACTCATTTTTATAGGTTTGGGCCGGTTCTCTCCGGTTCATTTTCGGACGGCTTTTATTTGATAGCCGAACCGGTGGCCACTCATATTTTTGGTTGAACCCGTTGGTCCCGTCCGGTTTTCAAAACTACATGTATTAGCATATAGGGGTATTTTAAAAATACCATTACTTAGTGTGTTTAATAGATTAAGGGAAATGTGTTAATCAGTCAATACGTGTGTGTTTGTGCATTAGTTAATTGTACATATTGCATGAATATTTGTATTTATAAGTAATGAGGTGTTTTAATAGGAGTATTAATTATGTATTAAAAAGTTGTACAATATTTTTTTTGTTTGTATGTTTCAATTTTCAAGTTTGTAATGTGTTGGTGCATTAAAAAGATGTATGTTTCAATCCTGGTGGCTTTGTGAAGAGGTGCAATCGATAGTAGCTATGAAACAAGCAAGGTTTAGAGAGCTGCTCTCGTGTCGGGAGGGTAACCAAGAGGAGCGGCTTAGGGCGCATGAGAGGTATAAAGAAGCTAAGAAAGAAGCAAAAATAAGTCGTAGCCCAGGCGAAAGAAAAGGCGTATGAAGATTTGTATAAGAAACTGGACTCTAAAGAGGGAGCAAATGATATCTTTAGGATTGCAAAAGCCTGAGAGAGAAGAAGAAGAGATCCAGGGGACTTATGTTTTATAAAAGATGAAGAAGGTCGAACCATTATGGATGAAGAAGAGATTAAGAAAAGATGGGGAGAATACTTCTCTTCTCTTTTCAACGCAAGGGAACTGGAGGGACGCGAAGATGTGGTGGATCCTAGCAGACTGCCACATTTCGACTGCTACTACTTGAGGATCAGCCAGGCAGAAGTGAGGAATGCATTACAGAAGATGGAGAGAGATAAGGCCATAGGACCGGACCAAATACCCATAGAAGCTTGGAGAAGCTTAGGGACGAGGGTATTTTCTGGCTAACTAGCCTCTTCAACAAGATCTTCACTAGCGCGAAGATGCTTGAAGAGTGGAGACTCAGTGAAGTCATCCCAATCTTCAAAAATAAAGGCGATGTGCAAGTTTGCAGCAACTATAGGGGTATCAAGCTTCTCGATCACACCATGAAGCTTTAGGAAAGAGTGATCGAGAGAAGGTTGCGAAGAAAGACTTCGGTGTCTGAGAACCAGTTCGGTTTTATGCCCGGACGATTTTCAGTCGAGGCAATATACCTTATTAGAAGCCTTATAGAGAAGTATAGGGAGAGACAAAGAGACTTGCATATGGCTTTCCTAGATCTAGAAAAGACGTATGATAGCGTTCCACGGGAGTTTATTTGGAAGACCCTAGTCGACAAAGGAACACCAAAGAGATACATTAAGGTTATTAGGGATATGTATGATGGTGCGAAAGCCCGTGTACGAACCTCAATCGAAAACATGAAGTTTTCCCCCGTAGAAGTAGGGATCGACAATTAGCCCATACCTATTTGCTTTGATCCTTGATGAGATATCGAAAGGGATTCAGGAGGACATCCCATAGTGCTTGATTTTCGCTGACGATATTGTGCTAGTCTCAGAATCGGCGAAAGGTTTAAACACCAGACTTGAGAATTGGAGAGAAGCTCTAGAAGACAACGGCTAAGGGTCAGTCGAGAGAAGATAATATATCTAAGATGTGACTTCGGTAATGGGGAGTTCGCCCATAACAAAGAAGTGAATATTTGTATTAGAGATAAGATCCTACAACCTAAGGTGTCTTTTTGATATCTTGGATCGATGTTGCACAAATCCGGGAGGATTGATGAAGACGTATTCAACCGCATTAAAGCATCATGGATGAAGTGGAGGGCGGCCACAGGAATCCTGTGCGATAGAAATGTTCCCCTAAAGCTGAAGCATAAATTTTATAGAGTCGCAATTAGACCGGCCATGTTGTATGGGTCAGAGTGTTGGCCTATTACGAAAGCCGTGGCTAACATGGTAGAAGTGGTGGAATTGAGAATGCTAAGGTGAAGTTGTGGTAAAACATTGCTTGACATGATCCCAAATGGAGTTTATAGAGCGCAACTTAAAGTTGAGACAATCATCAACAAGATGTGAGAAGGACGGTTGAGGTGGTTCGGACATGTCACGAGAAGACCAAAGTTAGCACTGGTTAGGAGAGTAGAAGCTATGGTAGTGGACGGCTTGAGGAGAAGGGGTAGACTAAAATTTAGGTGGGAGGATAGAGTGAAGCATGACATGAAAGAGCTTCTCTTGTCCGAGGATGAAATCTAATAAGAACGAGTGGAGAGCTAGAATTAGATTAGGTGTTTTAGTGGCCGACTTTGAGTTGGCTTTACTTGTTTCCCTTGTTTTCTTGGATCTAGGTAGAGTGCCTCTCAAACTCTATCATTTGTTTCCTTTTTGGTTGGTTTTTGTTATGTTTTATTTGCTTTTTTTGTTTTTCTTGTCTCGTGGCTTTTGCTTCTTTTGCATGGTGTTCATTTCTTGCCTTGCTAGTTTTCGTTGGGTTTGTGTGTAGGGTGTGTTTTAGATTAGGGGGTTTAGATGGCAGGTTTAAAGGGGTTTTGGTTCGTGTTTCTCTGTTTGCTTTTCCTAGGCGCGTTGTAGTTTCTTCGCGTGTCCTTTCTTGGGTTGGTCTGCGATATAGGTTGAGTTTCCCTTTCTTTATGCTTTTGCTCCCCTTGTTGGCCCCTTAGGTCTTTTTATCTTTTTCCCTGGTTTTTCATTGCTTGCTTTGATATGTTGTGCGCTTGCCCTGTATCTCTTGCCTTGTGATGATTTTCTTGCTTTTTTTTCGTTTGCTTTTTTTTATCTTTTTGCGTTTATGTCTTTGCGTTGTGGCTCTTTGTGTCCTTTGTGCACTCTTGCCTTGTGGTATGTTTGCCTGCTCGTTTTTGTTGGTCTGCTCGTTTTGTCTTAGACATGTTGTGTTCTTTTGGTTCTTTGTGTTGTTTGCTTTTTTGCTTCGGCTTTCTTGCCATGTGTTTCCTT
>BQNB010049786.1:0-41866 GCA_026074375.1 Tanacetum coccineum
ACTTCATTTAAGCAAACTAACCCTTTTGCATCTTGTTTATCCTCACCGAAAAGCCAGAGTCTTTCCCCTCTTGCTTCAAAAGCCTATTCCACCATGAGGCATTCAAAACTTAACACAAATCAAAAACCAAAAATTGATCAAATTTATTATCAAGAACCAAAAGTTAAAATCATAGAAAGAGAATAGAAAATCACCTTCCAGAAAACATAGAAAACCCCAAATCGACGACAATAATTGAAATTCTCAAAAACATAAAAACAACCTTGTGTTTCTGCTGCATCTTGAAGGCGAATTGTGACATAAATGAATATGATATGAATTTTATTCTAGAGAGGTTTCCATTATCTGGAAGGGGATCTTATGTGTATGAGATGGAAGATGACAGATGGAGAAGGAAATGGTGGATTATTATTAGAGCATGGGTATGGTGGCGAAGCCAGCTCGCCACTCCGACGTGGCTTCGCCACCATACCATGCTTCTTCGCCACTTGCAAAATCGAGGCCATCTCGCCAGTTCTACAACGAAGGAAATGGACAAAGAAATATATTAAACCGTTTGAAACCAACGGATACATTTCAAAATTTAAAAAAATTAATTTTTTTATACCTATTTTTCCCTATAAATAACACTTCTCATTTTATCAAATTTTATACAACTATCCTTTCAAAACACTACATCTTACAAACAATAAACATAATGAGTGATTACGAAAGTAATGATTCTGATGTTCAAGATTTCAAAGATCTTGACATGATTTTTGAACTTGGTCGGTTAGAGCAACAAGAACAAGAAGAAGCAGAGCGGGTGCATCACCGAAACTATATCTATCGGGAACGGGTAGAAGCGGAAACACGGTTGATGGCGGACTATTTTGGTCCTCGGCCAAAATATCCCGATTATTATTTTTGGTTACGGTATCGTATGAGCTGTAAACTATTTTTAGACATAGTCTCAGGTATTAAAATTTACATTGAAACTCACCATCCTCTTTCTCCGCATTTCGATTTCTTTAGAGTCCGTCCTGATGCTACGGATATACCCGGTTTTAGTGTTATTATGAAATGCACTAGCGCCATACGCCAATTGGCATACGGCGTAACACCTGATTCATTAGATGAGTATTTACAAATGGGTAGTCATTGCGCACGCGATTGTTTAGATTTTTTTACTATGGCCGTTTATCGAATTGTTTATGCCCGAGTATTTACGAAAACCTGACTTCAATGACATTCAAAATTTATACACCGCACACAATAATATTCATGATTTTCCGGGAATGCTTGGAAGCATGATTGTATGCACTGGGAATGGAGAAATTGCCCAAAAGTATAGCATGGGCAATTTGCTAGAGGTGATAAAAAGTACCCAACTATAATGCTTGAGGCTGTTGCTTCATATGATTTGTGGATTTGGCATGCATTTTTTTTGGTAGCGGGTGCAAATAACGTTTAATGTTATTGAATTAATTCTCCGTTATTTGACAAACTTCTTGATGCTATCGACCGTGGCTCCATTTGAATGTAACGGGGTTACATTCGAAAAAGGGTATTATCTAGCCGATGACATTTACCCACAATGGGCATCTTTTGTTAAATCATTTATGGTTGCAAGTTCAGAGAAGAATGTATTATATAAACGGAAACAAGAAGGTGTCGAAAAGATATTGAAAGGCTTCTTGGGGTCCGTCAAGGAGTTGGCGTATTATAAGTCAACGGCGCGTGCTTGGACTATCAACAAGCTACACAGAGTTATGCATACTTGCATTATATTGCATAATATAATTTTAGAAGATCAAAAGTATGCGTTAACCGAGTTTGACGAAGAAAGTTATATTTGTCCCCAACCAAATATATTAAGGACATGGGTCGAGCGATGCGATATCCGACGAAAAAAAGACAAAGAACTGCGTGATAAAAATACACACGCAAAGCTTCAACGTAATATCATTGAGCATCTTTGGCAACAACATCAACAAGAACATTAGTTTATGTATAATTTGATGTGTTTTTTTAATTTTCGCATTAGTTTTTGAAATTCGCAATGTTTTTTTAAATGTATTGTAGTTTGTATTTTTAATTTGTGTGAAATAAATTATGTTTGTGTGAAAAAAATTGAAAGAAAAAAAATAGTTAGTGGTGGGACCCAAGTGAAGAGGTGAAGGTGTGTTATGAGTGAAGGGGTATTTTTGAGTAGGAGTGAAAAGCTGATGTGGCAGCCTGTGAGGCCCGTTTTGTTTTGTGGCTTAAGCCACCATACCCTACCCTCTTAAAGAAAGAGACAGATGGAAGACACGTGGGGCAAGTCACACATTTAATGCAACCCCGGTCGAAACCCGCCATTTAATGCAACCCGGGTCGGGGGTTAATTTAATGCGAGCAATCATGGTAAATGTATTGGTTGTATAATGGACACATGCACTTTTATACATATGAGGCATGCAGACCCGTGCGATGCACACAAATTATATCTAATGTGTTTTGAGATGGGTTGTGTGTAATTGTTGTTGGTGTTTTTGGCTTAGTCTTGTTGGTCATTAGAGTTTTGGTGTTCTGGTTATATTAGTTGTAAAAAGTAGTCATGAGTCAGTGATGTTGAGATGTCGTTCCATTTAACATATGTTTAGTATTAAACTATAAATACGTTTTTATTCGTTTTAATTTGTTTTCGTACGTTTTCGTTTGTTTTTATCCGTTTTGGACGTTTTAGTCCGATTTTATTTGTTTTCATATTTTGTCGTCATTTTTAATACGTTTTCGTACATAATGGGACTTACCCACTCCTTGCATGGCCGTGTAAAATCAATTGGATACATTAATGGTTCTTATATAAAAGATAAAATCAATTTAATACATTAATGGCTTGCATGAGGGTTGTGTACATAGTGCTATTTATCTTGCACCCCTCATTATGGATACCTCCACAATAAATTAAGGGACTCAATCTTTTATAATAATAGATAGATTATTTTTTTTGGATGACTAAATTAAAGACACTTTTGACTCTTATATATGGCGAATAGCAACATTCTATTTCCCCTATGTGACAAAATTGAGCTGTCTCATTTTATTTTATATATTTCTATGATTAATTTCGTATATACTTAAAGTGTAAATAATGAATACATAATGTACAATGTTTTCAATGCATGTTTAAGTATATATGAAATTTCCAACTAAAAGGAAGAGATATATATGAAATTGCCCATTCTTATTATATATATGAGATTCTATATAGATGGTTGTTATATGGAATCAAACAGTTATTTCAAAACTAGGTTTGTAACCCGCGCTCCGCTGTAGAGCGCGGGGTTGTATTTATCTCGAATCGTTAACTAAAACAATATTTTATAACTTAATGTAATAACAGACGCAGATTTTGCTTTACATTGGATTTTCAGTAACATAATACAATCTAAGAGTCGAACAAAACAGAATTCGACCAATACATTTAACACTTGGTACAGGGAACCATATATTATGCCTTACCAAAAGCCATGCCAACACAAACTTATTTCAACTTGGTCTCATGAAATTTATCACATCGAGGTAATTTTGAGTGATGTTTCTTCCGCTGCTAGAACTATACCCTCGTTGTCAACCTACACGAAAACGATATTGCATTATTAATTCTAAAACTTCCTTGTAATGATGAAGACAATGATGCTTTAAACCAACTAACGATAGGTTAGCATTAATAATTCATTAGAGGTGGGAAATGAACAGTTGAGGTGGGTTGGTTAATAGATTAATATGGATCTGGTTTAAGAAAACATACCTATTCTTAACATGTGTCTCCTCCCTATGGGATTTAACTTTGTCGACACTCATGATGACCTTGAGTGTGTTCTTAGTGAGGTTACTGTCCTACCTTTCTGGTCTATTACGCTTTCTCTCAAACTCAAATGTAGCATCTTACAAATTTGATTCAGTTATCAATAAACAATTTCTCGTCATAAGAAAGTAATCCATTCATAGTATTAGCAAGTTTCTATACCTGTGTCGTGTCTTTGTCGTGTAAACTCCTGTAAGCTTTAGTCTATTTCTCCTTACGTGGATTCCTCTTTATTTTGAAATTATGTTGACATTTCGGTCGACAAAATATAAAAATTTGCACACACGTGTACCAAGTAACTTAAGAAATGAAAGAAGCATGATTAGCAGATAAGCACTTATCTATCATAGATTAAAAAGTGTTGCCTGTTTTAACGAAGTCAGACCAGATAACAAAATTCTGAAAATGTTGAATTTTTTTAACTTGAAGGCTTCGGCTGTAGCCATGGGTTCGATGTCCCCTCTTTTGTAAAAAAAATAGCCAAGAAGCTTATTAAAATATGAGCCAAACACCCTTTAAAGCTGCACATTCTCAGACACAAACACCCGGTAAACAATTTCTATAGTAGACCAATTTTAAAACCCTTAATTTGAAACTGGCGGACAAATTTCTCTAGTTCAGTCATTAAGAAAAAAATAGAAATGCACTAAAAAGTTTTGGAAGCGATACCTCCCACACTTTCGGACTCATCTCAGCTTTTCCAGATTCAAACCGCCACACGAAATCCTTGGCAAAATATAATTATATAAGTACAGACACCGTACGTACGTGTTAATTTCAGAAAAGTTGATTTCATTTGTGCTTATTGTATCATGCTTCTTTTAAATTGAACATGTACGTTACAAAATATTAGCATCAACAATCATGGATGTGCATATGCAAAGCTTAAGGTTCCATAAATATATGTAGTAACAATGTATACTATAAGTACATGTGAATCGTGTTGCATCGTGTTGCATCAAAAATACATGTACGTGTAAATGTATCCTTAAGTACTGAAAACCCTTAAGACACACCTTAGTATAGTTTAAAAAAATTTAGTAATTCCATAAAGTAACATATACCTTTAACGGTTTGTTTTTCATGTCCAAGTAATTCGCCGCAATAAGACAATGGATGTTCATAGACTCCATTGATTTATGTTACAAATTAAATAATTCCATTATGTATTTTATTTTTATTAAAACGATAAAACTTACTTGAATATCCAATGCTTCTTCAATAAGGTAGGATAACAACCATACATGCCACCATTTGCGGGAAGAGCAACATTTCGTATCACATGACACTCCAGCTAGTGTACCAACGCATTTAAGCGCCCAAACTCACCCACTTCGGATCCCATTTTAGAAATGAAACCCACCTGCTACAGCCCCCATTTCAGTAACCAAACACACATATTTCAGCCCTTATTATAGCGGCCAGACCTATAATTTTAGTCGCAATTTCAGCACCATAACCCCCTTCTTTCATCCCCATTTCAGCACTCAAACACCTTCCTTTAATCTCGCTATCAGCCCCTATTTCAGCCCCTACAGGTTGGTTGATAGCAGCCAAGGCATTAACCATACAAAGATAACGCCTTAATAGTTAGCTGGTGCCTTTTTAGCTTTGGATCAGATTGGCTTTTGTTCTTCATAAAAGTTTTTATATTTTTGCTAATGTGTTGACACTTCGAGGTTCCAGATTTTGTCTTAGTAAATCCTTCTCTGCTCCCATTGTTGTGCCAACGGCTTCCACCAACTGCTCTTCTGTTCAAACCTATTGCAAAAATAATACACGTTCATGAATATTTTAATATAAAAAAAATACAAATAACAACAGATTGTAGAACTTTCAGGCCCATTATGTTTCCAAAATTAGTTTATAAGCCCTAAAAGTAAGCTGTTCCAAACACCCCTTAACCACCTAACGGTTTTCAGTCTAGTGTTAATTTGCATTGTGGTTTAAAAATCGATAATCAAGGAAGCAAGTCAAAGGTAATGCTGATAAAGCTTTTACGCCGGATGTTTATATTTTCATACACATATAAAAAAACTAAAACGTGTTAAAAATATATATCTTATAATCTTCTTTTTTTTATATTTTTTTAAAGTAACGATGACAACATAAACCCCACTTTCTTGTGTTGTTGTCTATTGTCACATCCCCAAATAGGGTCCCGTCCGATTTAGTGTCCGGAGGCGTGACGTCATCCAATATCTCAAGTATAAAGCATATAGAACGGCCTCTAAGGGTACGTTTTAAAAATAAACACCGTTGCATAAATTTAAAATAATAATAAGTTTTACATCGATCAAATTTAAAAGATTCAAAGTTAAAAATGCGAAAGCTTAAATAAGTTCAATAACGGTATTTAAGATAACATAGATGAAATCTGGAAAACTAGGTCGAGCAATTAGACTTCATATAGATCAAGCAACAACATCCATGCTAAGCACCTGAGAAAAACATGCTTAAAACGTTATCATAAAGCTGGTGAATTCATAGGTTTTGTCCAAATGTAAATATTATGGACCACAAGATTATCAAAACGTATGCGACAGTTATAGGAGATACAACTTCACATAAAGAAGCATTTATGTTGCACTAAGCTCATGACACCGAAGCTAATACTGAAAGATAGCATGTACAGTGCTATAAAAGGCTTGCCCTATAGGTGTCCGACCAAAGACCACCTAACTAGTTTCGACATGACATATATCCGTTAGTCCTTGGAAATCTCGAACTAGTAAGTGCTTCTTACCCGGATAGGGATAATTAGTCCCAATAAATCTATTTATTCACTGGCGCTCCCTTAACCGGTCCTCCAGTCAAGAAATTAACAGTTCATGATAAATCGGGCAATAGTGGTCTAAACGCTACTTAGGCAACACGTAAACGGGGAATTTCTCACGTATAGTACTTGTGTCCAGTTTTAAAAACAAGCAATATTTCTCACCCCAAGTTATAAAACAATTATTCAAAATGAGTTAAAGAGTGGGGCTATGAACTCACCTCGATTGGTGAATTGAAGAAGAATAGTCTAGAATAAAATCACACGATAACGAACAACGGTTCACAAAGACAACCTATGAAATGAGGGTTTGGTTTAATATCGGAGTAACAACGAATTACGGATAATGCATAAGCATATACTAGTGTACTTTTGATAATATGTTTACAAAAATTAACGCTTGTGATCGTATAATAGTAAGAATGTTTTCGTAAGTAAAAAAGAGTAGATAATAGTATGTATATTAATATTATATACATATAAATGTCTAAGTAAATATATATATATATATATATATATATATATATATATATATATATATATATATATATATATATATATATATAGGGAAGGGATCAAGTGAGAAGAAAAAATATAATGAGAAGAATAAGAAGGATTTCTAGCCACACATTTTAAATATGATGGAGAATTTTAAGAGGAGATGCATGCATTTTTATAGGTGCAGACTTGAATGTTGAAGTTGTGGTTTCTTCTTATCATTCTCATTATAAGTTTTCTTCTCATTTGATTCTTACTCTATATATATATATGGTTCGGCACTTTATTAAATTCCCATATCTCGTTTTATCTTGTGCGTTTTCTAGTATTTTTTAAGTATAATAATTTATAAAAATTTCGGCATGACCTGTTCGTGTTTACACGTTTTCCAAAGTCGTAGACTTTATTTAAAACCATTTTCAAATCACTTTACAATCCACTTTTCATGATTACAAACTATACATCATCAAATCTCTTATTATTCGCAACGTCCAACATTTAAAATGAGTTACACGTATAGCGTCTAAGTCGTACACTATTAAATAAGCTATTCGTGAACTTATTCAATAAGCCACACCGTAGCTTTACGCCTTGGTGTATTGTATTATGTTGGGCTTGCCAGTTAAGTCCAAAAAATGTAGTTTTACATCCTTAGTCCGATAAGCAAAAACCTTAAATAATAAACACGCGACTTAATAATAAGCTATTAATAAGCTCACAATAAGCCACTCAATAATAAGCCGAACCACATAAGCTCAAAAATAAGCTCATGTTGTTAGGCCTTGTATGTGGGACGCGGCTATAAGCCCAATAAGCTATATTCGGGCTTATTTATTAAGCCGAATAAGTTTACTATTTGTCCTTTCAAAATAAGCTAACAAAATATAAGTCGAAACAAAATAAGCTAAATAAATATTTCTTCTTCTTTTCTATACTTGGGCCGAACCAAATAATAAGCCCAATAAGCTCAAAATAATTAAAATAAGCTTTCCAAAAGCTTATTAACATAAGCCGAATACAATAAGCTATAACATACCATTTTTATTACACGAAAATAACCACGATCACAAAACTATGATTTCCTTATATTTTCTTTTATTATTTTCGAACCAATAGCATAACCTTTTAAGGTTTATGTAGTTTTAAAATCTTTGTTTTTACAAAATAAGTTGTACAACTAGCATGTATGCATCAAGATGATTATGAAAGTACAAGTTATTTAAAGATTAAGAGACTTACAAAAAGAAGTGGTTTAGAAGGATGGTTGATGACTAGAAACAACCCAAATGTTGTTTATAACTAACCCGAATACAATAAATATCAACCACGAACACAATATCTTCAAAGGTTTTTAATCAAGATTGGAAAATTATGAGTGTGTGTGTGTTTCTTGGGTGGTTCGAACAAAAGAGAGCAAAGGAGAAGAGAGAAAACTCAATATTTAGTGTGTGTGTATTATGAATGAGAAAGTGGAAGTAATGTGTATATGTAATGCCAAGTTTACTTCACACACTAAAAGTATGTTTGTGTGTGTGCATGGGATAAGACAAGTTACAAAATAAGTTGTACAACTAGTAAGTATGCACCAAGATGATTAGGAAAGTACAAGTTATGAAAAGATTTGAAGACTTACAAAGATTGAAGGTTTAGAAGAATGATTGATGATTAGAAACAACCCAAACGTTGTTTAACTTATACCTGAATGATACAAATGATCAAACCTTCAACAAATCTTCAAGAGTTTTTTTTATCAAAGATGAAAAGTTATGAATTTATATATGTGTGTATGTATTTTCGTGGACTAGGAAGAGCAAGAGAGAAAAGAAAACTCAATGATAAGTGTGTGTTTGATATTGCCTTAATATGTAAAAACGTGGCTATTGCCAAAATACTACAACGTTAGGTGTCCAGGTTTGCTTCCGGCGATGATTCTCGGATAAAAGCGGAACAACTTCCCGGCTAAACGAAAAAGTTAAACAAAACTTTTAAAAATTCAAACTACTAAACGGAAACAACTAATTTATTGATCGAAAGTTTTTAGGGTGTCACATCCATTCCCCGGTAGAAGAGCTTTATCCTCAAAGCTTACGATCAAAGCTTACGATGTAGCATTCACCACAGACGCAGAAATTGGGAAAAGATGCGGGTACTTCTTTTGCATTTGGTCTTCACGCTCCCATATGAACTCAGGACCTCTCCTAGAGTTCTAGCATACCTTCAAAATTGGGATACGACTCTGCTTCAGACGCTTGACCTCACAGTCCATAATCTCGACAGGTTCTTTGATGAAGTTCATTTTGTCGTCAACTTGGATCTCATCCAACGGTATAGCAATGGGTTCGTCAGCCTAACATTTCTTTAATTTCAAGACGTGAAATGTACTATGAACTCTACTCAACTGCTTTGGGAGTTCAAGTCAATAGGCAACGGTTCCTGTTGAGAATCGATTTAGCCATCTAGGACTAGTTTTACGAATAACATTAATACACAGCGGAATAATAAGAACAATAATGCTATTCAACAAGGTTTAACTATTAAACATTGAAGCCTTCATTATATTTGATCAGAATAAATGAGACTACAATCACTATCTAATACACTAACTACTACTACTACTAAACATGTACACACACACTTTTGCTAGACTCTCATTGAGAAGTCTGCTATTTTATTCTATTCTAGATGCATAAACCAGACACCCTAATACCATTTATATAGAGAGTTTACAAGAAAACCTAGCTTACATAGAAAGCTAACTTAATATTTCACATTAAGTCCCTTGTTGTTTCATCTTTCTTTAATTTTGCATATTTAGTTTTGTAATCATCAAATCTGTAGACCTAACAATCTTCCCCTATTTGATATTACAAAACAATCTTCATGAATGAAACAATCTTCAAAGCTTCCCCTTGACTTAGGATCTTCTTAAACATGCCACCACACATTGTAACACCCCCAAAATCAGGTCGCAGCGGAATGGTAACATTGGGGTGCTACGTCAAAGTACAATAAACAAGATATAGGAACACGACCTTAAATGGACCGTTTTTAAGAATAAAGATTTCATTCGATGCCGTAGTCAAAAATATCGAGTTCATAACATTAGGGTCCCATAAGTTTTAAAATTCGTAAGCAACTTAATTAAAACAAAGCTTCATAATGACCAAAAGAGACATTAAGTTTTTAAAGAGAATAAAAGTTGCATAAAACTTTAGATAAAACACTGAATCCGTCTTCATTGATATCCGCCCCATGCTCCCCGGACCAATCTTCATACTCTAGGACCCTGGAAATTACATGCTAAAAGTCAACACAAAGAGTTGAGTGAAATCATAGGTTTAATCGGTAAAAAAAAGGGTGGAAACCACAAGATCGAAGTAATAGTAAGGACTTTGAAACACATTCAGAAGTCCAAGGCATTATTATTGAACAAGCTCATGACACCGAAAGCCTTAACTAGATTTGTGCCCTAAATCAAAAAAATAAGGATGCTTGCCAACACCCTAACATACCTCTCCAATTTAGAATGCACCCGAATCAAAACTAGTGACCCAAGTAAAGGTGGGGATTGACAGTCCAATAGATTCTATCCATAACCACCCATCGCTCCGACTATATAGCAATTAAACGTTCAGGATAAATAGGACTTATCACGGCCCAAATATGGTAACAAGGCATTAATAATCAGGCAGTAATCTGGATAGCATACACTTTGAAAAACACTTGTGTCCAATAGTAAAACAAGCAATGTAATTCACCCCGTAGATTTTGTAAAACAATTATAGGAAAAGGGGCTATGAACTCACCTTGAGTGAATGGTAATCAACAAGTATTTACAATAGAAAAATGTGTCACGAAAGAATCCGAAGGCAACCTAATCCAATATTAGGTCGTATAAGTACTAAACCACTAAGATTAAATATAGCTCATCATACGATCGTTCGAAACTATCATAATTAAGAGGTCGGGTAGTGAACGAATGAGGAGCAGGCCACTTTAAAATCGTAATCCCAAGCCAACTCGTCGATAACCGCCCACCCCGAAGTAGGCCCCATTTTATGAAACCTCCCTAGTAATATAGTACTTTGATAACTAATACAACAAATGATTCTATATAGCTACATCAGCCGTTCTACTCGTTTTAGTGAAAAACAAATATAACGAAAAATGTTTTTTCTACGTTTACTTTGGTAAAAAAGGGGGCGTCAACTTTCTCGTTTCTACATCCATTTCGCAGCAGCGGTTTCTTACGTCCACGCCTTCGTATTAAGTCGAGTTATCAAAATATAACATTTTTAAAATTTTAGTTTTTCTGATGAATAGTGATTTTTACTGTTCATAACAGACATATACTTATTTTTATAGTTTTTGTTATCGTAAACTCGTAAACGTCGTATTTTATTCGTTATAGCTCCGTTTTTAACGATTCTTTCGAGTACGATCTCGTAATTAAAAGTTATATCATATTTTTGATGTTTTAAAAATATCACTTTCTGTAATGAATAGTAAATTTTATAAAAATAGTTTTATAAAAGTATTTCTCGTCGTAAACTCGTAACTAACGTATCTTTTTCGTTATAAATCGGTTTTTCAAGTTTCTTATCATTTTGGAATCGTCATGAGGCGTATTATTTTTATATAATGTCAAACCTACTGTATGAAACACGAATTTAAAACAGCCCTTTATAACATTTATGTATACTTTTAATCATAACCTTCTTAAGTAAACTTTAAAACCCTAATTCATACAAAATCATGTTTATATTTAAACAACATGTCAACATATTTATTAATCCATTTTTCCATGATATATATAACAATATGACATAAGAAAAGTGTGTAAATTCATAAACATAAGTGATAATTCATTTTACATATAAAAAAATCCTAATGTGATTTTAGCCCATAAAGATCTGTAACACATAAAATCATGATAAATGAAAGTATGAAGGTATTAAGAAGACCTTAGGAAGGATGTATGTGATGAGAAATAAGTGCTAAACCCGTGTTTAGACTCAAAACCAAAGCTTGTACAATGAAAACCCTAGTTTCACTTTTCTTGATTAATACTTGAAAATGCTTAGCCAATGCTTGGAAATACCTTAGAATGTCTTATAATGGATGTGTATAGGAGTGTATGGTTTGTAGAAAATTTTGTATGGATTGCTTAGAGGGGGGTTTTGTTTGCCGGTGGGTAAAAGGGAGAGAAAACGGGGAGATTGTTTTGATTTTTGCTAAAGTGTTAAGTGTTTGTATGAGTTACTACTAAGCAAGTATACTTCTTATTAATCATGACTGCTAGGACAAAGATGAAATGAGAATCCAAGACATAGAATGAGTTAAACATGGGGAAGACCAAATTGGTCAAAGGGAACAAGGCATGGCTAGGTTTAATGAGGTATGTATGTACATGCTCTAGTTAATATTTGTGTTCTTATGTTCCCCTAGATGGAGGTTATCCCATGGAATTAAGGAAGAATGACTAGAAATATATTTTTTTGTAACTTTTATGTATTGGGTATAAAAGTGGGTATTTGTTGAAGCGTAGAAAAGTTTTGGTGGTTCCGGGAGTGCCTAAGACGCTCAATTAATCGTGAAACGTATACACTTTACCGTACCCGATAAAAAAATAATATGAACACGGTTAATAATGTATTCTCAAAATAGATATATAACCCTTGCTTATGATTGGAACCATTTATTTGTTTGGTGTTCCGTTTACCGCTAAACGATAATTTTTTTTAACTTAACCCGATTTAACATTAACTATTTAAAATAAAATTCAAAACGCGTGACGAGGGAAGAAAAATAAATAATTAGTAAAATAGATGACGTCGTAAAAGACCTAAAAATACAGAATGTTACAGTCTCCTCCGGTTAGAAGAGCCTTGTCCTCAAGGCTCAAGTTGCGGCACTTGAGGAAAGTACGGGTTCGGAGAAAAGATTCGGATATTTCTTCCGGAATTGGTCTTCACGTTCCCAAGTATACTCAGCTCCTTGCCGAGAGTTCCAACGAACTTTGACCAATGGAATTCTTCTTCGCTTTAGTCTCGTTCTACAATCTTAATAGGTTCTTCGACAAATCGCAGATTTTCATCAATCTCGATCTCATCCAAAGGCACTTGAACATCTGGCTCAGCTAAACATTTCTTGAGGTTCGACACATGAAACGTGTCATGGACACAACTTAGCTCCTGGGGTAACTTCAGTCGATAAGCCACTGGTCCAACACACTCCACGATTTCAAATGGTTCCACATATCGTGTGCTTAGCGTTCCTTTCTTCTTGCCAAATCGTACCACTCCCTTCCATGGAGATACCTTAAGTAATACTCGGTCTCCAACTTGGAATTCAAGAGGTTTACGCCTCTTATCAGCATAGCTTTTCTGGCGACTCCTAGCCGTTTTCAATCTTTCCCTAATTTGAACAATCTTTTCTGTCGTTTCTTGCACAATTTCTGGTCCAATAAGCTGACTTTCTCCAACTTCAGTCCATATCACGGGAGATCTACATTTCCGCCCGTACAGAGCCTCGAATGGTGCACACTTAATGCTTGTGTGGTAAACTGTTATTATAAAAGAAAACTCCAATCAATGGAAGATGATATCCGCAACATGCCACCGAAAATTCCATAACACAAGCTCGAAGCCAATCCTCAGAGTTTTGAATATAACGCTGTCACTCTGACCGTCGTCTAATGGTGGGTAAGCTGTACTCAGTCTTAGTCTTGAACCCAAGGCTTCCTTGAAAAGCGTGCCATAATGTGACGGTGAATCGACCATCACGGTCTGAAATGATTGATACCGGCACACCATGTCTTGCTACAATCTCATTGGTATAAATCTTTGCTAATTTCTCCGTCTTGTAGTCTTCACGAATAGGTAAGAAGTGAGCCGACTTGGTCAATCTATCAACAACGACCCAAATCGTATCATGCCCACTGCTACTTTTAGGCAACTTTGTGACAAAGTCCATTGTTATCTTTTCCCATTTCCACTCAGGAATTTCTGGTTGCTGAAGAAATCCTGAGGGTTTCTGATGTTCGGCTTTAATCTTAGAACACGTAAGACATCTGCTAACATACTCAGCAATGTCTCTCTTCATACCAGGCCACCAATACAAGTCTCTCAGATCATAGTACATCTTATCCGCACCCGGATGTACTGAATATCTAGAAGTATGAGCTTCATCCATGATCAATTTCCTTACACCACCAACTGATGGAATCCAGATACGATCAAAGAAGTAAATTTCACCATCATCTCGTTGCTCAAAGTGCGTTTCTAATCCTCTTAGCCATTCAGTTGGGGCTTTGAGATCCTTGGAAGGCTTCGCTTTTTGCGCTTCTAAAATCTTAGTCTTAAGTCCAAAATGAATAGTAATACTCATAGCACGTACTCGTCTGGGCTTGAGTCTTTCTTTTCTGCTCAAGGCATCTGCCACCACGTTCGCCTTGCCCGGGTGGTATTTGATTTCACACTCGTAGTCACTGAGTAGCTCGATCCACCGCCTTTGGCGCATATTTAAATCCTTCTGGTCAAATATGTACTGGAGACTCTGGTGGTCAGTGTAGATAACACTTTTTGTCCCATAAAGATAATGTCTCTAGATTTTAAAGAGCGAACACGCGCGGACCACCGCACCCAATTCCAGGTTCGTGGGTGGTAATAATTATTCCTCATGCTGTCTTTCAACTGTCTTGAGCATATCTATCATACCTTTCCCGGCGCTGCATTAGCACGCACCCAAAACCTTGTTTCGATGCATCACAATAACCACAAAGTCAAACGGGTCCTCGGGGAGGTGCTAACACAGTAGCATTGAATAGTTTCCTTCTCCTTCAGATTTTGGAAAGCTTCATCTTGCTTATCGCCCCACTCTACTTCGTAATCTTTTGAGTCCAACAGGGTGAGGGGCTTTGCGATCTTGGAGAAATTCTCAATAGAACCTTGGTAGTAATCCTGCCAAATCCTAGAAACGAAATCGGATTTCAGTTGACGATCAGGGGTCAATAACCCCTTCCACATTCTTGACCGACCAACCTTGCTAGAATCACTGTGATAACCGTCACGGTTAACCACATGTCCTAGGAATTGTACTTCTTGTAACCCAAAATTCGCGATTTGAAACTTTGGCCGTACAACAATCTCCCTGGAAGTAAGTCTAAAATTGTCTTCAGGTGGATTCATGTTCTTCTTTTGACTTTGAGTAGATTAAGATGTCGTCAATGAACACAATTTACAAATTTAATCCAAATACGGGCTTGCAGACGCGGTTCAATAAGAGAGTCCATAAATAATGCTGGCGCGTTTGGACATGTCCCAAATGGCATACTGTAACTCAAGAGTGCCCATATCGGTTCTAAACCGCGGTCTCGGTATAGCTTCCCTCGGGACGCATACTCTACTGATGATATCCTGAGCGAACAGATCTATCCTTCGAGAAACGAGCACGCAGCCCCTGAAATTGGTCAAACAAGTCATCAATTCTAGGGAGAGGGTGAACGGTTCTTATATATTCAACTTTGTTTAGGATTTCCCCTGTATCCCAATACACATTCTCAATTCCGAACGCGGCTTTCTCTTCTTGACAAAGAGCACGGGTGCTCCCCCATGTGTGAGTGACTTGGTTGAGATAAAACCCTTCTCTTGAAGTTCTTTATAGTTTGGTTTAAACCATTCTAACATTTCTGAAGGGGCCTAACCCGTAATGGAGATCTAACAACTGGCGATGCGCCTGGAATCGGATTCAATGCGAAATTCTATCTCTCGGCACAAAGGTAAACCTACCAGATCACCTAAATACCTCAGGGAAGTCTCGGAAACACGTATGTTCATCAAGCTTTTCTCATGGCAGCCGTTGAATACATGCAAGTGAACGAAGATCCTTTTCGGCCTCTCGCCTTGAACTTTAAGAATCTTGCCATTCATAAGGAGAATACGGAACAATCTTCTCATAACAATCATGAGAAGCTCCGGTGATATCCAACCAATCCATTCCAGGATAACATCAAAAGCTTCCTAGCCGGTTGGGCAACCAAGTCTATTTTGGAACACGAGATTTAACTAGACAAAGGTGTAACTACGTAAAATGGATAATTCGTGCTAACGACTTTTTCCCCGTCTGCTCACTCTACTTTCGTAAGCTAGTTATTAAGTGGCAGGGCAATATTAATAAAATAGCGTAAATGCAGAATGATACCAAAACTCTTCTCAGGCCACCCGCATCAAATAGAATACCAGCGTAGTGATCATTATAGAAGAAAACGTACCCGTTGGACCACATTTCGGATTCTTTGTGTATATTCAACACACCTAATAAGCACTCCCACGAGCTCCATCAGTTTTGCCTGGTTCCCTACTTTCGGACACTTATCACTTGAAATGTCCTTTCTCTCCACACTCCGAAACCTGTCACATTTTGCAGTTGGGGGGGGAGTCATTACCTGCACTCCTGAGCCTAACTCTACAAGTCCTCTCCATGGTGACCAAATCTTTGGCATCTCTGGCACTTTTGAGGACACGGTCCATGATGATGTAAGTTGCACCGATTACATTTTGGTAAATTTCAGCATAAAATTCTTCCTTCCAGCTTGGGCTGGCAGCCATATGCCCTGACATTTTTTCACTGTCCCCTGTTTTTTGTTGCTTGTGAGGATTGTTGTTTTCGTTGCGGTTATAGTTGCAGTTGTGGTTGTTGTTATTGGTTGTTTCTCTGGTTTGTCTCCCTTTCCTTTTATATTGCTTTCCTTTCCCCGAGTCTCATGCAGCCCTAACCCTGAACTTGCTTGCTCGAAACCAGTTTCACGGGCCATTTTGATTGCCTCATGCAAGTCGCAGGCTTTGAAGAAGTGATGTTTCCTTTGATTCTTTCAGAAACCACACCGAATATACCTTACACTCTTCTTCTTGTCAATAGGCACCAATTCATGACACATCAAGGCCAGTTCGGGAAACGATCGATTGTAAGCTTCAATATCATCTCCTTTCAGAGTCAGGTCCAAACTCTTGTTCCATCCTTTGGTTTTCAGTTTGCTGGGCATTATCAGTCGGTCAATCATAGCTTTCACGGTTGCTCCAGGGGATCTGATTACTTTGAGCAATCTCAAGTCTGTACAATGTTTCCCGTTCCACCAGTCAGAGCAAAACACTCGAACTGTGTGTTCACATAGCAAACTTCACTTTGTCATCTTCAAATCACAAGAGTTTGCAAATTTTCAAACACTTGCCTCCATCCATCTTACGTACCAATGTTCAGTCCGAGCTGACACCTTCTGTCCCCTTGAAAGAGTGAGCTTGCCATTCATAAAATTCTTAATACGAACATCCATGCACTCTGTACAAACAGTTCCCTCTAGTATTTGTTGATTCCGATCCCCATATTATTGAGTCAGCTCTAGTCTTTTTCATGATTTTTCAATGGCTTTGGCCACACCAAGTAACGCTTTTCCACGATCTTCCAACATATTTCTGTCTTTTCCTTCTTAAATCTCCTGGCGCATTGATATTTTTCTGGCATAGACACAAAGTACACAAATTCGTTATAGAATTTATAAAAGGATGCAGAGTTATGGCACATGGTAAATAATGGAAATGATATAAATAATCATAATTAATTAGGATAGTCAATATTCACATAATTGACCGATAGAAATAGATATTGATATGTCAAAAGATAGACGTAAGAGAAATATTTTTTTAATCCGAAAAAAATTTTTTTCTTAAAAAAAACCAAGTATTATAAATATAAGATTATAATAAGGCAATAATGATGAATCGGAAAAGTAAGTACGGATCATGGAAAGACGCGCGGTGGATGTCGGATTCTGTATTTAAAATGAAAGAAAAGAAAACCTTGAAACTTTATGGTTATAGACTCGGTTTTGATAAATGACCCAGTTCCCCTATAACCTTGGCTCTGACCGATCTGTAACACCTCCAAAATCAGGTCCGCAGCGGGAAATGTAATAAACATTTGGGTGCTACGTCAAAGTACAATAAACAAATATAGGAAAACGACCTTCAATGGACGTTTTAAGATAAATTTCATTCGAGAATGCGTAGCAAAATACAGAGTTTCATAGACATTAGGTCCCATAAGTTTTAAAAGTCATAAGCATTCTTAATTAAACAAAAGCTTCATAATACCAAAAGATGACTTAAGTTTTTAAAGAGAATAAAAGTTGCATAAACTTTAGATAAAACAACATAAATCCGTCTCTCATTGATATTCCCCCACTGCTCCCGTCCAATCTTCATACTACAAGGACCGGTGAAATTACATGCAAAAAGTCCACACAAAGGTGAGTGAATCATACAGGTTTATCGGTAAAAAGGGGTTGGACCACAAGATCGAAGTAATAGTAGACTCTGAAACACATTCAGTAGTCCAAAACATTTATTATTGCACTAAGCTCATGACACCGAAGCCTTAACTAGATTTGTGCCCTAATCAGAAAATAGGATGCTTGCCAACACCCTAACACCTCTCAATATAACTGCATCGCCGAAGTCAAACTATGACCCAAGTAAAGGTGGGGATGTCAGTCGATAGATCTATCTCCATAACACCAGCTCTCACTATGACGTAGCCAATTAACGGGAGTATAATTCAGGATAAATAGGGACTTCACGGCAATAAGGTAACTTAGGCATTAATAATCAGGCAGTAATCTGGATAGCATACACTTTGAAAAACACTTGTGTCTAATAGTAAAACAAGCAATGTAATTCACCCCGTAGATTTTGTAAAACAATTGTAGAAAAGGGGCTATAACTCACCTTGAGTGAATGTAATCAACAAGGATTCACAATAGAAAAATTGCGTCAACGAAGAATCCGAAGGCACCTATCCAATATAGGTCATATAATACTAAACACTTTGATAATATATAAGCTCATCATACTATCGGTCGGGGCTATCATAAGTATCGGTCGTGTATGAACGTACAGGAGCTAGGACACTTCAATCGAAATCTCAGCAACTCGTCGATACGCCACCCCGAAGAGCCTCATTATGAAACTCCCTAGTAATATGTACTTTGATAACTAAGACAACGTAGGATCTAATATAGCTACATCACCGTCTACTCTTTTAGTGAAAACATAATATATAACGAAAAATGTTTTATAAGTGTACCATTGGTAAAAATGCGTAACTTTCTCGTTTTCCTGAATCCGTTATGCGCGCGTTTCTTACTCCACGCCTCAGTATTAAGTCTAGTTATCAAAATATTAAAACATTTTGAAAAATTTTAGTTTTTCCTGATGAATAGTGATTTTTTTTACTGGTCATAAAGACAGATACTTATTTTTATAGTTTTTGTTATGGGGGGTGGAAACTCAACGTCGATTTTATTCGTTATAGCTCCGTTTTTAACGATTCTTTCGAGCACGATCTCGTAATTGAAAGTTATATCATATTTTTGATGTTTTAAAACTATCACTTTCTGTAATGAATAGTAATTTTTATAAAATAGTTTTATAAAGTATTTCTCGTCATAAACTCGTAACTAACGTATCTTTTCGTTATAAATCAGGTTTTGCAAGTTTCTTATCATTTGGAAATCGTCATGGAGGCGTATTATATTTATATAATGTCAAACTACTGTAATGAAACATACAATTTAAAACAGCCCTTTATAACATTTATGTATAGAAGTTGAGATGTAATCATCTCCCTGAATGAAACAAAATCTTTAATGCTTCCACTTGACTTAAGATCTCCTTGAACATGTCACCACACATAAATAAGTTGCAAATCAATAAACCTGTAATCTTCTTCCCCTTTTTGTAATCATCTAATAGGGGTCTTCTGTAGATAAGCAACTTGGATCATGACAACTATAAATCATATACCATACTACCAATCCAGCCTTCCAATACTTAAATTACCCTCCATAAAGCTCAATACAAATAATGAACTCAAGTAGTAGAAATTTAAACTGGCAGTAGTAATAAATGACTAGCAGTAGTAACGAAACACTTCCCCTCAAGTGGTGCATGTAGATGGTTAAACATTTAATCAATAAGCTTCCCTTGAAACCCATATGTTTACCATCTCTTGAATCTTGAACTCTGTAGGCTCTATGTAGTGATCACTGATAAAGAAAACTGAGTATAACGAATTTGATGAAGAAGTAGAATCTCCCAAACTTGTGTCTTATGTCTTGCACTATCCATGTGACGTCACACTTATAAATAAATCTGTGAAATATAAGTAGACCGCAACCTCTTGACAAAATCCTCATTTATCCTATAAAATGAGACACTGAGCACAATAACGTAACTCCTTCAAGTGATAGCAAAACCGTCATTGCTAGATATGTCAAGTCTTTGTCACATCATTAAAAATACGAACAAGTTACCTTCTGCTAAAAGGTATGATAAGAACACGCATCTATGAAAATCTACTACAACATCCAACAAGCAATAATCAATTATCTTCATAATAATCCCCAAATTGAGCCATAATTTCATCATCTATTCGAGATCCAAACGCGTCCGATGTCCTAAAAATGTGTGTCATCCTATATCGGATAAGGCTAGCGGTACGACCTAGCGATATCGGATAGTACTGTCGGTACAACCCACTTCAACAAGCGGTATTAACCAAAATTGCCATTTATCAACGCATTTTCTGTTAAAAATTTGTAGCTAAATTGTCACAAATTACTTGACTCCCTTCCATTCTGTTAGTGACACATTTAACTGTTGCTGTCACAGATCCATCACAAAACTGTTGCTATTATAAGTACTCCTTCCTTCCATAACAATTAGTAACACAGATCCTGTCACTGAACCGTTGCAACCCTGTCACAAATTCGAGTGGTACTAACTCATGACAAGCAATATTAAACATTGCGAACAATATTAATTCTCTTGAGCAACACAAAGTATAAACAACACAAACCTTCACTTTGCTCGATCATACTGTTGTCACCTGCATTCCTTACCCATCTTTCATAACAATAAAAACATTCTTGAAGCCCAATACAAACTTCTTAATCATTGACGAACACAGTAGTATAACAGCAGCATTAATATTTTCTTCCAATGAATAACCCAATATCACTATACTTAAACAGTACCAAAGTAACATGCATATATGTATTCAAACAGTACCTTCTTTCAGCCCAACAGTAGTAATAAACTGTGTTTCATCACGTGAGTAGTACAATGTGTTCTATTGGCAGTATAAAAATTCCTTGTTCATAACACATTAAGCCCAACAGTTGTATTACTGTCATCCATGGCCCAATAGCAGCTGTAATACCATACGTTATTAGCACATACATATTCAATCAGAATCACAATTTTCTTTTAGCCATATCTTCTATCTTTAAAACAAATTCTAATTCGCTATAACAGATTATAAAAGATCTTCTTTCTTAATATCAAATCTCTTTGTCTCCATACGAACGTCACCAATCAACCACAGTAGCAGGAACATGATTAAGCATCAGATACATCATGTTGTGAAACCCAAATAGTCGCATCATCAGTTAAATCACGTTCAAGAAGATAACAAATCAAAAGATCTGATATAGCAATAGCAACGTGAAATCCTTCTTGATAATCATGACAATGAAACCAATTGCTTATGAAGACCAGCGAATCAAATCAGTAAGGCTTCAATACAGAAGATTAAAGCACCAGAAACGTGACCTTTGACGCAATCAGAAACAATGAATATTTATATGAAAAACCCTAGAAAAATTAGGGTTTCTTGATTACGCCATCTTCATCAAACAATAATCGTATGAATCAACCCTAAAACCCATGATCCCCTTATGATGTACATAATTACACGAATTCTTGAATCATGGAACCAAAAATCATTCATTGCCGAATTAGGGTTAATATCGAATTAGAGCAATTTACCGAAAAAGAAAACAGAATTCGATACCTTCTTTTCTTCGCCAATTCGATACATTAACCTTGTATAATCCTAGATATCAAGAGCAACCTGCTCTGATACCACATGTTGAGAATCGTTTAGCCCATCTAGGATTAGTTTTACGAATAACATTAATACGCAGCGGAATAATAAGAACAATAATGCTATTCAACAAGGTTTAACTACTAAACATTGAAGCCTTCATTATATTTGATCAGAATAAATAAGACTACAATCACTATCTAATACACTAACTACTACTACTACTAAACGTGTATACACACACGCTTTTGCTAGACTCTCATTGAGAAGTCTGCTATTCTATTCTATTCTGGATGCATAAACCAGACACCCTAATACCCTTTATATAGAGGGTTTACAAGAAAACCTAGCTTACATAGAAAGCTAACTTAATATTTCACATTAAGTCCCTTGTTGTTTCATCTTTCTTCAATTTTGCATATTTAGTTTTGTAATCATCAAATCTCAGATCCCAACACTTGTGGATCCCTTTGAATATAGATCTTTCTACCTTGTTAAGGGTTGTAGCTAATATGAATAGATTCACACAAACTACAGGAGAAACAATGACTATAAACACTATAAGTTATGCGGAATCTAACTTATAATGCTAAGAAGAACAATGAATATTGATAACTAAACTTTTGTATTAATCTGCTAAAATGATTACAGATTACTAACTATGAGATATGAGATTGTCTATGAGATATATCTTCTCTAATGCTGTATGGTTCCTTTTATAGACCAAGGATAAACCCTAACAGACTTACAAAACGCGTAAAAGATAATACATATCTTTACCTACAATATCTCATGCATATCTCTTAAACGGTACTAACTATTTTATACTAACAGTACTAACTAACTGATCAGTACTAACTATTTTGTACTATCAGTACTAATTACAACCAGTGGTACTAACTAATATAACTAGCGGTACTAAGTCAGGAATGCATAATTCCCAACAATCCTCCCCTAAACATGATTGTTGAACTTGTTTAACTTCATGTGTCTTCAGTTTATTCTTCTTAAGTTCTTGGAGGATGTATCCAAACACTTTGTCAAATCTTGATCTTGATCTTTAAGAATTTTTATCTTTAGCTATCCATCTTCATCAGCAACTTGTCTTTACAGCAACATCGAACTAAGTTGGCTTTGTAGTTTTTGGCAAACTACCAGCCATTAACAGATTTGTTATTCCTTTACCAGTAGCCATTTGCTCTGGGATAGCCAATTCTTCATTGTAAACAACAAGGTGAATTGATTACCTTGTAGTTTTGAGTAAACTACCAACTATCAACAGATTTGACTTATCTTTACCAAAAGCTATTTGCTTTTGGACTAGTTAATGCTTTATTGCCATAACATGGTGCATTGATAACCATATAGTTTTTAGCAAACTATCAGCTATCAACAGATTTGATTAGTCTTTACCAGGAACTGTTTGATCCTGGACTAGCCAACTCTTAACCATGAAGCAAGGTGAGTTGAGAACCTTACAATTTTTGGTAAATTGTCAACCATAAACGGATTTGAGAAGTCTTTACCACAAGCCGTTTGCTTATGGACTAGCCAGTTCTTATGCCTGTTAAGCATGGTGAATTGATGACCATTTGTTGTGTGGTCTTAGAACCAACACTCAAAGATCCTTCTCATCTCCATCAGAGTCTTCAGGTTCTAACTCTGCAATCTGCTGCTTGACAAATCTAATCAGTTCCAAAGCCATAGTACTGTCTTCTTCAGTTTCTAACTTCAACTTAAGTAATTGTGACAACACTTCCTTTTTCAAAGGATACTTATTCTCTACAAGCATATGAATGACTATTCCTTCATCAGTCATTATAGTGTGTATCCCTGAAGAACTATGTAGCTTCCAGCTCACAAGATCTTCAAATTTGTTGTGCATTTCCGAAACTCACAGTTCCTCTTTGATTGAACTAGATTAGCAAAAAATCTCACCCAAAGTATATTTTCAAAATCCTTCAGGTGACTCATCTTGTGTATTTGCCTCACAAGTTGATATATATCACAATATGCATCTCAATCAATATTGAAAGCACTGCCATCGAAGGTAACTGAATACTCTTGCTTGTTTATTACATTTAATCACCACATTAAGATAAACATCTTCTATCTCTTCAGTCTCATCATAGCTGTGGTTTGGTTTGTAAGATACTCATACCGCCATTCTATAATAAGATACTTCTTGTCATATCTCATAAATCCACTTCTTATCTTCATTAGAAACAATAGTAAACACAATCATATCTCTTCATCATCTTTAGAAGTGAACTTTTTTCTTAATTTTCTTCTTCCTTATACCAAGCTTTCTTTTTCTAGTTCCTTCTTCTCCTTTAATATCTCCTTAATACTATTCATCATTCTTTACTCTCTTCTTAGAACATACAGCAACTTGTTCGATGTCATCTCCTGATTACTTTTTTCATCTTCAAGCAAACCACATAGCAATGAAACTAAATCAACAGACCTCTTTAACTTGTCATAAACAAAGCTTTTATTTCTTCAAAACCCTTGTCTTCAGATCAAATGCTTCTTGCCTCAACATGCTTCAGTATTCTTACATTTTTAGTTCCTAAGCTGATTCCTTGAAGGAGGTTTAGTTCTGATAGCTTCAGATCTTTGTTGAGTAAGAAATATTATTTGGGCATCAATGGTGTCATGAAGAAGTTTGGCTCTCTGCTCAATAGTATACATTTCTCTCTCTTCCTCTTGAAGCTTTTCAGCAAGTATCTTGTCAGCATTAGTCATGCCTTGAATAAAAATCCATATCATTAGAGAGTGCAGCCTTTGTATCTACTTCTCAACTAACTTTTTTAACTTCTACTGCGCTTCCCAAATCTCTTGTCACCTTTCTGGCCACCTCTCCTCCCAACAAGCTGGCTTAATTTCTTTTCAGCTTTAGTAATACCTTCTGATTCAGTGTCGGACTCATCATCTTCTTCAATCCTCTTTTTGCCTTTATCTTTTGGATCAATCTTGGGAAGAGGCTTTAATGTTAACAATGATTTTGTTGAAGTAGGCCTTGGTCTTTCAGTCTCCTCAACATCCTTAAGCACTCTACTTCTTTTCTTATTCTTTGAGCTTCTCCTTGTTCTGACTCATTATGATAAGGACTTGAGTAATGGTCTCATCATCACCAAATATTGTTGGAGTAGTTGTTGTTGGAGCTGTTTGAGTAGCACTTCTTCCTTCAGTTTGATCAACAGTACCTTCATCTGGTTTGTCGGTACTAACTTCTTCCTTGTCAGTACTAACTTTTTCCTTGTCAATACTAACTTTTTCCTTGTTAGTACTAACTTTTAAGTGCATCTTCAGTACTAACTTTTTCTGCACTTTCCTCCTCTTCATACACCACATAGCTTATCCTCCTCACATATTGAGCATCCTCAGTCTCCATATAGTCCAATGTATCATCAGCAAGCTCATCAAAAGTTGGATCTTTATGAACTGTAGGTTCATCTTTGGCAGGTTTCCTCCCCTGTTTGGATATAGACTCCTTTTACATCTACTATTTCTTCAAGGATTTCTTTCCTGACAATCTGTGCTTCATGGATACACTCTTTATCCAAGCTTTGTGGTGTGTGTTAACATGTTTGGCTTTCTTCTTAAGCTTCTTGATCTGTGCCTTCAAGTGTTTAATTTCTTTGGCTTGATCTGTAACCTGTGTACACAAAGAGATACAAAGATCATACACACTTTGGAGTGTCATGCCACCCTCATTCCCTGAAAGGGATCTATCACTGGATGACTGACCTCCATGATTCCCACCAGAACCCTCTGGAATGGAATCAAGAATATGAGTAGTAGTTGAAGGTCTGGGAGAAGGGTCAGTCTGTGTCTCATGTTGGTCTGTGTCTCATGATTTTGGATCTCTAAGAATTAGAGTCGAAGGATGAATAGAGTTAATCCTTGATGTGGGAATAGGACTAACATTCACAATAGTTTCTAAATTTGTGAAGTCAGCCACTGCACCCTCATCATCATAAGATGCATTGGTAAAAATACCATCAGTAGGATTGTTATAAATTTCCTCAAGAGCAGGTATTTCTGAATCATCTTGGTCAGTATTGGTTAGATCATGACGGGATAGTACCAGGCCATAAGGAACTTGCAGTACTGGGAAACTGTGTCAAGCAGTATAACTGTATTAGTACTGCTAGCTTTAGCAGCTCCTTCTTGAAGAAGCAAATCCTTAGTATCTTGGGCAAACTCCTTTCTAAGAGCTTCAGCTGCATCATTAGCATCATGTTCTTATCTTTTAAGCCTTTCAAGCTCATTTAAAAAGACTTGATCCTCCTTATCTACTGGCTTCTCATCTGTCTTTAAATCAGGATGTTTGTTAGGTTCTTCACCTGCATTCTTTGCTTTTGAGCTCTTGACTGTTGAGGTATAAGAAGACCATATTGGCAGTATAAAGTAGTCTTGAGTAGATTCAGCTTCTATTTCAGAATTTCCTGCATCAATATTATCTTCTGTACCCACACTAGGATTAGCTTCTTTTGGACCTGCATGTTTGTTAGCTTGATTCACTGATCTTACAGGTTGAATAAATTATTGAATCAGTAAAAATCAAGATCAAACAGCCAAGTTGGTCCTAAGGTGATGTGCAGGTTTTCTTCAACTCTTTTGGTTTCTAAATTGTATACTCTAAAAGCCTTGCTTTGTAGAGAATACCCAACTAAAAACCCTTCATCTGATTTTCCAGCAAACTTGCCCAGGTGGTCAATGGTATTCAAGATGGTCACATGGCACCCAAAAGGTCTTATATAACTTATAATTGGTATCTTACCAGTTAAAAGTTCATAAGGTGTCTTATTATGAGGCTTGGTCACTAATACCCTATTTAGAACATAACAAGCAGTACTAACTGCTTCAGCCCAAAAAGTGTTAGGTAAAAATGAATCTGCAAGCATGGTCCTAGCAGCCTCAATAAGGGTCCTGTTCTTTCTTTCAGCAACTCCATTTTGTTGTGGAGTTCTGGCATTACTATATTCCCTCTTGATCCCTTTTGACCCACAGAATTCAATAACATCCTTGTTCTTAAATTCTGTACCATTATCACATCTAATAGTTTTAACTTTTTGATTCAATTGGTTCTCAATTTGTCTTATAAAGTCCTTAAGGATTCCACTAGTTTCATCCTTAGTTCTTAAGAAAAACACCCAACTAAACCTGCTAAAATCATCAGTGATAACTAGGCAATAGGTCTTATGGTTTAAGCTCCTTACAGATGTAGGTCCAAACAAATCCATATGAAGAAGTTGTAAGGAGTGGCTAATAGAGCTTACTGATTTGGCCTTACAGGAGGCCTTGTGTTGCTTTCCTTTCTGACAAGCAACACAAGTGTGGTCATTTTGAAAAATCTTTGAAGGTAAACCTCTTACAAGGTTTCCCTTTACAAGTTTGTTTAAGTTTTTGAAATTAACATGACCCAACCTCCTATGCCATTTGTTAGATTCATCAGTTGTGGCCTTTGCAATTAAACAAGCCAATCCTCCTGAAGGAACAATGTTCTCTAAATTGAAACTGTACATATTATTTTGTCTGGGGATTTTAAGTAATACTTGATTTTCATCAAGTAACTTAAATTCAGGAGACAAAACAAGACATTCAGAGTCAGTAAACAGAACCTTGTTCTTTTTGTCACACATTTGTGACACAGAAAATAGATTGAAATGCTGAAGTTCTTTCGTAAAGCATACATCCTCAAAATCTAATTTACCAGTTTTTATTTTACCTTTACTAGTGATGTAACCTTTACTACCTTCAAAAGCAACTGGGCCACCATTAAAGTCTTGAAATTCAGCAAGGTAGGCCTTGTTTCCAGTCATGTGCCTGGAACAACCACTATCAACAATTCCTTTATTCTTTAAAGCTCTATGTGGATAGTCCTACACATCAAATGAAAGAGATTAAATTCTCTTAGGGACCCAAGCCTGTTTGGGCTTGAGTCTGCCTAGTGGATCTTTGAAAGTGTCACAGTTTCTAAGCCTGGATCCACCATTGTATTTGGAGACATTGTGCCAGTTGTATCTTTGTGGTCTTTAATTACAACCTGCTGAGGACTTAACAGCAGTTTCCCTTTTCCCCCAACAACACTAACTACATTTATCTTAGCAATATTAACTTTTTATTTTGAAAAATTTGTGCTAAGTACTGTTGTCTTTTTGAAAGGCCTTAAAGATGGTGAATGAGTTTTGTAAAAAACATTTGTTGGTCTAACTCTATTCACAATGGGCTTAACAGTATTAACTTTCATAGCAGTACTAGTTAGTACTGCCTGTCTGTTAAAACTTTGCCTAGCAGTACTAACATTTTTAGTACCACTAGTTCTAGCAGTATTAACTGGAATCTTGCCAATTCTAATTAGTACTGCTGAAGGAACAAATTGGTTTTGTTTATTCACTCTTTGCACATTGTTCCTCCCATAGTTTAACTCAGCTTTTCTTTCCATCCTCTTCTCATGGAAATCACAATCTCTGATTAAATGATTAAGACTACCACACACAAAACATGCTCTTACAGTAAACCCATACCCCAACTCTTTCTTATCAACTTTAGGTTTTTGACTATGTGTGAAATGATTCTTAATAGTTTCCCTAGGAGTTTTTACTTGCTAGTTAGCAAAACTAGGTGTTTTTAGTTGTTTTGTTGGTATAGACACATACTCATCTTCACTATCTGATTCATACTCCTCAATGATAGGAGCATCAGACCAGACAACCTTTGGTTGACATTTTAGAATCATCTACTTCTACATCAGGTCCTGAAGGCATGTAATTTCCTGTCATGGGTGGAGGTACAGCATGCATTCCCTCTGCTGTAACAAACCTATCATACAAAGGTTGGTTTTCTATCTCACTCTTTTTATTCATAAACACACTCTGCAACACTTCATTTTCATAGCTCAAAATACCATCATATCTGTTTGGGTATTTAGCAGTTTACTAAGATTCTTAGAAGAATTATGCCATTTTTCTACTTTAGCCTTTAAATCTTCTTTTTCTTTTTAAGCTTCTGCTAGCAATTTCTTATGGTATGTTAGAACATCACTCACCTTCCACGCCTGCTCCAGTCTCTCCTCCCCTGCCTTCTTTATGCTGTTCTGTCGCGCGTTACTTCCTCTGCTTTTCTTGTCGGTGTTTCGGTCCCCTCGCCTCCTGTCGGCCTCTTTGTTGTTTTTCCCTCCTTCGTCTTTCGTTGTCTCGCTTCTTTCGTGCATCCCCTCCTCACTGCTTCTCTCTGCTCCCTCTCCCGTCTTCTCTCGCCTCGTCGTTTCATTATCTTCTCTAGTTCCCGTCCGGTTGTTTTATTGTGTTCCCTCTCGCCTTTCTCGCTCTTTCAGTTGACCTTGCCCGCCGGCCGTCGGTGCTCTGTGTCTGTCTTCTTCATCAACTGTTCGCCCCTCTACATGGTTATCGGTTCCCCTTTCCATCTCCTGTCACGTCTTCTTCTCTTCCTCGCGCCTGCTGCTTCACCGTTTCCGTTTGCTTGTCTTGGCTTCCTGTCCTTGTTTCGTGTCTTTTCGTTCACTGGTTTGCACTCTCTCCCCTCGCCTTCCCTCGTTGCTTTTCCTGTCTCGTTTCCTCTTTGTATCTTCGCGTGCACCTTCTCCCTTGCTGTTCCTGTCGGCCTGCTCTCACGCCCGGTCTCCTATCTGCCCTGTGTGCGTGTTATTGCCTCGCTCGCTGTCGTCTCGTCCTCCACTCTCTTCGTCTCTAATTCCTCCTGCGTTCGCGAGCTTGTGCGACGTGGTCTGTTTCTCCCCCCTCCTCTATCGTGCCGTTGTGCTGTGCTTCTTGGTCGTCCCGCTCTTCTTGGCTCCTCTGCGTTCGCTGTCGCCTGGTTGCCTGGTCCTGTCGGTCTACGCTTGCCTCTCAGTCCGCTGCGCTTCGCTGTCCCGCGTTGCGTTTGGTCTGTCCTGCGCTGGTGTCGCGCGGTCCCCCGCCACCGCGCCGCCGGCCTGGGGTAAGGCAGGGTCGTCTCCGACTGCCCATGTCTCTTTCGTCACGCTGCGATCGCTGCGCGTTGTGTTTCTGGGTCCTGTACCCGTGTTTGTGCTGCCGCCTCTCCTCTCCTTTCCCTGACCCGGCTCCGTCCTTGCGTTGGCCTTTCGCTGCCGTTCTGTCCGTCCACACGACCGCTGTCTTCTCTTCTCCACCGCACCTCGACTTCCTCCTTGCGCCTGTTCCTTTGTTCGACTTGCTCAGCTCTTTTCTGGTGTTGTGTTGCTCAGTGCCCTTCTGTCTTGGCCCGCTTCTGGGCTTACCATTGGTGCGAACCCTCGCTCTGCTCTCGTTGTGCCTTCTGTGTTCTCGCTTCTTAGGACTCTCGACCTGTTCCCCTGCTCCGCGACTCTTTTGTCTGTCTCTGCGCTGTGCTTTGGCCCTCACCGCTCCTTTCACTTCCTTCCCCGCCTTCGTCTACTCTCTGTCCTCTCCTCCGCCCCTTCTTCCTTCTCCCGTGCGGGGTCCCTCGTGCCCCCTTGTGTTGAGCGTCTTTTTCCTCTCTCTGTTTTGACCTTCCTTCCTTTGTCTCGTCGCTTTGCCCCCTCTCCTCTGCACTCTGCATGGCCTTCTCTGTCATGCCTTTGTGTCTTCTTTCCAGTTCCTTCTGTTTTTGTTTTCTACGTCCCTCTCCCTCCTCATCGCTGCTCCCTCCTCTCCTCGGTCGTGCTGTCGTTGTCTCCACTGTCTCTCATCTTTCTCATTTTCCTGTTCCCTCTCCCCTCTGTGGTCCCCTTTTTCACATTGCCTTGCTCCTTTGTGTCGTTCCTTTCCTGCTCCTCTTTTTTTTCCTGTCCCGTCTTTGTAGACTCTCTCCTTCTCTTCTCCTTCGCTGCGTGCTCGCTTCTCCCTCCCTGTTGTCTGCCGTTCTCTTGCTCCTCTTGCTCCTCTTGAGAGCCCTCTTCTCTTCGTCCCCGTCGGCGTGCGTTACCGGCTCTGCGTTCTGTAGTTTCTCACTGGTCCCACTATTTACCCTTCAACCTCTGTCTGTTGGATGCCGTTCTCGCTTACTCTCTCCTGGCTCCTCCTGTTAGCACGTCCCCGCGCGACACCCTGTTGTCTCCTGCCCCGTCTGTCAGCCTCTGTCTGCTGCTCAGTGCTTCTGTCTCTTGCCTCACTCTCTGCCTCTTCTTGTTCCCTTGCCCTGTTCTTCGTTCTCTTACGTCTCCTCTTCACTTATCCTCTTTTCCGGTTCTACTCTGCTCGCGCTCTCCGTGTGATCGTGTCGTCTGTTACCCCGCTTCCTCGCGCCTGTCTCGCTTCGCTTCCACGTGCTACTCACTTTTTCGCCCTTTTTTTCGTCGACTGCCCTGTGTCACTGTTTTCGTAATTCCTTTTTCCTTTTCTTACCTTCCCTCGCGGTTTCTTCTGCGCGCCTGTTGCCTGTCTGCTTCCCGCGTCTTTGCTGTTGTCACCATCGTCGTGGCGCGTGTTCTCTTGCGTACGCGGTTCCCGTCCCCGTCCCCTGCCTGCCTTGCCTCCCTGCTTCCCGCTTTTGGTCCCGCGCTCTCTTCTCGCTCTTGTCCGCCCGTACCCTTGTAGTTCCGCTTGCTTTGTCCTTTCTGGTGCTCCACTCTCGCCTCCTCGCGTTACGGTCGCCCTCTCGCTTGCTCCCTCTCCTTCTGGCGCGACCTTCGACCCTCCGGCTTTCTTCTGTTCACTGCTCTTTGTCTCGCTGCCCTTGCGACGCTTGTCCCCTCCCTCCCTCTCTACCTCTCTTCCCTCTACGTTCCTCACTTCCTCGTTTCCGCTCTTCTCGTCTCTTCACTCCTCTACGTGTTTCCGTCCGTCTCTGTACTCCCTCCTCTTCTTCCTTCTTTCGGCTGTGACGTTTTTCTCTTCTTCACCCCCTATGCGCTCGCCCGCGCCGCGTCTCTTTCTCCGCCGTTACCTCCTGCCTGACGGAGCAGGGTCCTTCTCTCCCATGCCCACCCCTTCCTCCTCCGCTCTGACGTCTCTACTCGCCCCCCCGCCTCTTTTCTTCATCTTTTCCACTTATCCTTCCTGTCCTTGTATCATTCTCTCTCCTTCCTATTCTCTTCACTACTTCCCGTCATCGGTTCCTTGTCTTTCCTCCTCTGCTTCTCGCTTTCCTTTTCTCTTGCTCCTTTGTTGCTGTTAGTTTTCCGCTTTTTTGCCGGTGCTCTCTCACCCCCCCCGCCCTCCTTCCCGCTCTGTATTTTCTTCGTTCCTCTTTTTCTTCTCCCGACTCCAGTCGTACTCTTGTTTTTCCTCGCTTCGTCATTCCCGTTGCTCGCTTAACCTCGCATCTCTCCTCTGTCCTCCACTCCGTGTTTACGTGTCGCCTTACCCTTTCTCTGTCTCCTGCTCCCCGGTCCCTGTCCTTCTCGCTTCTCGGCGGTCCTCTCCTAGCTGGCGCTTGCTTTCTCCTGCTTTCGCGTGTCTCTTTGTCCTTCGGTCTACCCTGCTGCTACTTGATCCCTCTATTCGCCAAGTCCGCTGCTCCTTCCTCCTCTCCTCTTCTGTGCTCCCCGCCGCGGTTCGTGGTCTGTCTCTGGTGTCCTCTCTGCTCGTTCTCGTCCACGCTCCTCGGCCTCTCGTCCCGCTGCCTTGCCTCGTTTGCGTCCTCCTCGTTCGGCCCTCTAATCTCCCCTCTTCTCTCCCGTTGCCTGCGGCGAGTTCTTCTTTCTCTCGCTCCTGCTACTGCCCGGGTGCAACCCCTGTTATTTCTTTAATTACTCCGTCCCCTCTACGCCTGTCCGCGCTGTGTTGTGGTCACGTCTTGCCACTGTCTGTCCTCCTTTCTCTTCTTTACTCTGCCGCCCCTTCTGCGTGCTGTCTGCTACAGCCCGTTCCTGTGCATGCGGTGATTTACTCTCTTTATCGTCTCTTTCTCTGCGGGTCTCTGCTCTTGTTGCACGCGTGTTGTCCGCTGTTTTCCTTCCTTCTCTAGTGGCCGGGCTCCCTCACTCCTTCCCGCAGCTTGGCTCGGTGCGTTTCCGCATTCTTCGAACTCCCTGTTTCCTCTACTCGCCGGGCCTTTTCCGTTCCTTTGACCTCCACTCTCTTCTGGAGCTGTCTCCCTCTCTCCTCGGTCGAGCTCCTCATCCTGCCCGGTCTGCCTTCTCCACGCGACAGCGGTCCTCCCTTCTTCGCCTTCTGTGTCTCCCCGTCCTTTACTCCCTTCTTCGTGCTCCCTGCCGTGGCCGTCCTTGGGCTTTGCTCCTCGCTCCCCCTTCTGTGCTGCCGCCGCTCTCCGCTCGGCACCCGCGTGTGTGTTCGTGCGTTTGCGACCCCGACGCTTGGTCCCCCTTTGACATTGTGGCACCTGCGCCCCCCTCTCTTCTCTTATCCGACTGGTCGTTTACTCGCCCTGCGCTGCTTTTCCCCCTGTACCCCTCCTGACCCCGTACCTCTTTCTTTCTCCCTTTGCAACCTCCCATCTCTTCGACGCCCTTGGCGTCACAGCTGTTCACTTTCTCAACCGCCTTTTATTCGCTCCGTGCGGTTTCTTCCTTGTCCTTGTACCTTCTCTTCTTCCGGCCATCGTTTCGGCCCTCCATGCTCTCCGTGTGCGCGTACGTCACCCCTTTCCTCCTCTGCTCTCTCGTTCTTCGCTTTCTCGTCCCTCTGGTTTTCTCCCTTCGCTTGACCGCCTTGTGCCTTCGCCATCTCCTTGTGCTCCGGGCTCTTTCCTTTGTTTTCTTTCTGCCAGTCCTTGGCTGCGGCCAGTTCTCACTCGTACTGATCCTCACTTCCCCTTCCTCTCGCCTCTTTTTTTCTTTTACTCATTCTCGTCTGACCTTCTTCCGTCTCTCAACGCTTTACTCCCTCTGTCTTGTCTCTTATTGTCTCTTTTAACACGCGGCGGGTGTTCCTCTAGTGACTTTTCCTCATCTGCTTCCACTTCACGCCCTACCTCCCTTTTCCTGTCTCGTTTCGCTCGTGTCGTCTTCGTGCCGTACTGTCTGCCTCCTCCGGTGTGTCTTGCTATTTTTAATGCTCCTGTTTTGTCGCGGTCGTTCTCTTATTGAGTTATCTACTTTCCTTCGGTCTTGCTTCGCTCATTTCCATCTACGTCCTTTCTCCTTTGTCTATTCCTCTCTTTGCGCCCGTGGCGCTTGCTGCAACCTTTTTGCCTTTGCTTTCTTTCTGCTCTTTTGTTTCTGTCTTTGTGCCGTCCCTATGTCTGCTCTGCCACGTGACTTTTTTTTCTCTTCCCTGTACTCGTCTTCATCGTCTCTTCGCGTTCTTCTTCCATCGCATGTCCCGACTTCTTTATCTTCCTCCGGCTCTGCTCCCCCCTACTCTCCGTACTTTCTTCAGTTGGCCACTTCCACGTCCGCCACTCCTATATTCGTCTTCCCTCTTACGTCCTGAATTCTCGCGTTGCTTTGTCTCTTGCTCTTTTTGTCCTGCTCTCGCGCGTCCTCCTTTCTCCTACTCGTAACGTTTTCTTATCAATTTGCTCCTTCTCACCGTGTCCTCCTTATTCTTTCATGGTTTTTTACCCTCTCCGCTCTGGGCTACTCTTTGCTGTCGCTGTTCGTCTTCCTGTTCTGACCCTAGCTTCTCCTGTCTTCGCCTACCCCTGGCCTACCTGCCCGTCGTCATCGTCCCCCCGCGGTTGCCCGCTTCTGGGCTGCGCGTTCATGATTCTCTCTTGCTCACACTGTCTGACGGCCCTCTTTCGGTCGCTGCGGCCGTGCTGCTCTCCTCTCCTTTTGCTCTCGCCAGCCACTGCGGTTTTCTACCTTTTCGTTGTTCTGCGCTGCCCTTCGTTGCGTTGCCTCTGCTTCTCACCTCTCTCGCCCTCCTTCCCTTGTGTTGTTGCAGTCACGTCTCGGCCCCTGTCCCCTTGCGCCTCTGTTCGTCCCCTGTCTTCCCGTCATCGCCCTCTCCCTTCCCAGACGTACCTTCGTCCATGCACGTCGCCCGTGCTTCAATAACTTAGCTGCGCGCTTCACTCCCTCCCTCGGTCGACCCTTGTCCCCTGGAATTCTGCTCTTTCTTGCTCCGCTCCTTCGCTACTTCTCCACTCTTCTGCTATTTCCCCGCCTTGGTGCTCGTTCACCCCTTCCCTTATTCTCACCTCTCTCCCCTCGGTTATCGTTTGCCTTCTCCTCTCTTTACTTTGTCGCCTGCCCCCTTGTCTTCAACGTATTCTTGTCCCTCGTCCACTTCTTCCCTGCCGACGTCTGGTTGTCCCTCTCTTTCGCTCGCCTGCCTCTGACTTATCCCTCTGCTTTCTTGTCTTCCCTTCTCTCTCTGTTGCTGCCGCTGATCCGCCCCTCGCGACTCGCCCTTTCTTTGTTCTCTCGGCTGTGTCTTCCCCTTCCTCTCTGATGCTGCTGGTCGCTGGTCTGTGCGTGCTTTTCTTACTCTCTTCGCATCTGTTGCTTGCTATCTCTCTTCTGCTTGGCACTCCGTCTGTTCCCCTACCTGTTTCCCCGCTGCGGTTTCTCTTGTGCTGCCCACTGGCCCTTGTGCGCTACCCCCGGGCTCTTGCCGTCTTGTTACCCCGCACGCTCGCGCTCGTCACTCTTCCCGCAGTGTTGCGCCTCGTGCTACTTCGCCCTTTGTCCTCTCAGCCGTGCTTTGCTCTGTCTCGTCTGTGGCGCCACTGCTCCTGTTGGTCCTCACTCTTGTGCTTCTTCCGTCTGCCTCTCTGTCTGTTTCGCTCCCTCCCGTCCTGTGGCGTCTCGTACCGCCCTCTGGTTGTTGGTACGCTCCTCTTCTCTGTGCTGTCGCGCGTCCGTGGCCGCACCGGCTGGGCTTCGCTCTATCGCCATCTCCGGCGTTTTTCTACTTCCGTTGCACCTCTCTGTTTGCTCTTCGTCCGGGCTGTCCTTCGCTTCCGTGTGGCGGTGATCGTCCTTCGCGACTTCCTCTCGGGTCGATGCCCCTTTGTTATACATCACAGAATCACTTCCTAGTTGATTGGACTTTTGTCCATTCTAGTTTCTTTGATTTCCCCTAGGACTATGTTATCTATACATCTCAGCATACCTAACTGACTTTTTAACTGGTTTTTTATGATTTTTAGGTTTGATGGACTCTATCTTTTTATCAAGAAAAACAGTTTCTTTATCAACATTAAGTGGAGATTCAACAAAGCTACTTGTGTTTTTTGATAATTGTTCTTTTACCAAAGAGTCATCAGAATTTTCCTTAGAATCATCTGATTTTTTTATCACAAACAATGTTAGACTCTTGCTTACTATTCTCAGAACCACAACCTTTGAATTCAGGCTCTTTGAATTCAACAAGACTAGAATAAGACAAATCAAGCTTTTTAGGTCGATTATAGATTAAAGGATGAGGTGGAGGAGCAACATTATACCCCAAACCCTTTTTATTTTTGTCAGTTATCTGACTCCCTAACAACTTGTCTAGGTCTTTTGAGGCTTTATCAAATTTCTCAATTTTAAATTCAATGCCCTCTTTTTCTTACTTAACTTTTTTGAACTCACTTTTAAGTACATTTATTTCATAATCTTTACTTCCCTTTTAAGAACTGCAACTTCTTTACTAAAAAGAACCCCATTCTTTCTATATGTGATAAGTTGTTCTTCTATAGTTGCTAAACCTCTCTTATAAGTAGCTGCTATAAATTCAGTTTGATTAAGTTTAACAATCAAATCATCATACTATTTCTTAAGAGTTTCATAGTTTTTTAGATAAGTTTTAGAGCAAGTTTTATCACTGTATACCTTAGAGTCTGAAAACGTCATTAGAGCCATGTTTGTCTGAACCTGTTCTTCTGCCATGTCACTCCAGTCAAAACCTACACCATCTATAGCCAACATTGCCCTTGAAGATGTATCTTCATTGTTTCTTTGCTTCCTAGTGTTGTCTTGATTTCTGAACTGGCCCTCCTTGTTCCTTGGTACTCTACATTCCCTGGCAAAGTGTCCCATCTTATGACAATTGAAACACTCTACCTTGGATTTATCATACCCAGCAGTATCATTAGCATTAATAAAAAATTTCTTACCTGTCCTCTGATAGTACCTCTTTGCCCTCATACTTAGCAGAGAGAGCTGTCACTTCAAATCCATTGCTTCCAAATCATCTTCATGAATTTGCTCTAAGTCTTGTTGTAGGAGATTAGAACCATTAGGATTCTCAATCATGAAATCATACACATCATTATCACTAAAGCTAGCAGTACTAACTTAAGGAGTAGCAACATTAACATTAGGGCTAGCAATACTAATTGTGAGTCCCAAACTAAACAGATCTTTGCAGTCTACTAAGGGTGATAGCCAACATGTATAAATACATATTGACTATAGAGAAACACTAACTATGAATACTTATTGTATATGCGGAATCTACATAATAGTATTAAGAAGAGTAATAAATACTAAACTTTGATTTCATTTAATCTGCTAATATGATTACAGATTACTAACTATGAGATATGATTGTATGAGATGAGATCTGTGTGTTGTCAATGTGTGTCATCTCTCTAATGCCGTAGGGTTCCTTTTATAGAACAAGGATAAACCCTAACAGGCTTACAAAACGGGTAAAAGATAATACATATCTTTTCCTACAATATCTCATACATATCTCTTAAATAGTACTAACTATTTTATACTAACGGTACTAACTATCTGAGCAGTACTTAACACTTTGTACTGTCAGTACTAACTATAACTATCAGTACTAAGTATATACCTAACGGTACTAAGTCAGGAATGTATAATTCCCAACAATCCTCCCCTAAACATGATTGTTGAACTTGTTTAACTTCATGTTTCTTCAGGTTAATCTTCTTAAGTTCTTGGAGGATGTATCCAAACACTTTAACACATCTTGATCTTATCTTTAAACACTTTCCATCTTCATCAACATCTTTAGCTTTCCATCTTTATCAGCAACATGTCTTTTCAGCAACAATCCAACTAAGTTGGCTTTGTAGTTTTTGGCAAACTACCAGCCATGAACGGATTTGATTTTCCTTTACCAGTAGCCGTTTGCTCTAGGATAGTCAACTCTTTATTTCAAAAATATGGTGAGTTAATTACCATACAGTTTTTGGTAAACTGTCAACCATCAACGGAATTGATTTGTCTTTACCAAATACCGTTTGCTTTTGGACTAGCCAATGCTTCATTGCCATAACATGGTGCATTGATAAACCATATAGTTTTTAGCAAACTATCAGCTATCAACAGATTTGAGTAGTCTTTACCAAGAACTGTTTGATCTTGGACTAGCCAACTCTTCACCATGAAGCAAGGTGAGTTGAGAACCCTATAATTTTTGGTAAATTGTCAACCATAAACGGATTTGAGAAGTCTTTACCACAAGCCGTTTGCTTATGGACTAGCCAGTTCTTATGCCTATTAAGCATGGTGAACTGATGACCATTTGTTGTGTGGTGGTTAGCCAACACTCAAACCCTTCTCATCTCCATTTATAGCATCACTCTTCACCAATCTGTTGCTTAATAAATCTGATCAAATCAAGTGCAGCAGTACTTTCTCTTTCAACTTCCAATCCAAGATTAAGCATCCTTTGCAATAAATCCTTGGAAAGAGGATATCTTCTTTCAACTAACATATGGATGACTGTCCCATCTTTAAGTTCTAGTATGTAAACTCCACAAGCTTCATACAATCTCCAAGTAACAATCTCCCAATCTTGTTGATCATCCCAGAAATCACTTTGATCATTTTCTTCTTGTGAGGATTCCATCATTATCTTCAAATCTCCCCAAAGAATCAACTCAATTCCTTCTAGTGTAATTTCTAAGTACTGCTCCATCACCAAGTCATACAAGTGAAATAAATCTTGTCTATCAAATATATGTAGTACCTCTAATAGACAGTTGAATGCTCTAAAGTTCCCATTTGCTCTGTAGATAACAAGATAGTCTCCATCTGGTGATGATACCTTGTTCAACCTAGCAATGACAGATTTTCTCTCCATTATTTCACTATCCATGGTACCTTCAAATGTAACAATCTTCAGACACTTTCTGTGCTCATCATCACTATCAACATCTGATTGTGGTCTTTTCCTTTTCCTAGCAAGCATCTTTATATGACCACCCTTCCTTTTCTTTGTACCCTGCTCTGTCACATCTACCTTAGCAGGTACCTTTGCTGTGTCTTCTTTCTTTGAAGTTTCTTTAGCAACCCTCTTCTTTAAACTTTTCTGATCAGGGTCTTTTACTCCTTCATTCATCTCCTTAATCCTTCTTTCATCCTCAGTGGAACCAACAGCAGTGAAACTTTCATCAAACCTTTTCACTTTCTCATATATAGCTTGTATGTCTTCAAAAGTTTTGTTCTTCAGGTCTGAGTGTTTCTTGTTTCCAACATGTTTCAAATAAGTCATCATTTGATTCCTTAACTGAGTTCTTGTAGGAGGTTTATTTCTGATTGCAATAGCTCTTTGTTCTGCAAGAAACCTTCTTTGAGCTGCAATTGTATCATGAAGGAACTTTGCTCTCTCTTCCATAGTGAACTGCTCTCTCTCTTCATCTTGAAGTCTTAGAGCTAGAAGTCTATCAGCTTCAATTCTTGCTTGGATAAAATCATACTCATTTGAAAGGGCAGTCTTTATAGCTTCTTCTTCAGCTAGCTTTTTAACTTCTTCTTCTGCTTCCCAATCTTCTTGTACCTTTCTAGCCATCTCTTCATCCCTAGCAAGTTGCTTAAACTTCTTTTCAGCTTCAGGAATACCTTCAGATTCAGTATCAGACTCATCTTCCTCTTCAATTTTCTTTTTCCCTTTATCTTTTGGATCAATCTTTGGAAGAGGCTTTAATGTCAATAATGATCTGGTTGAAGTAGGTCTAGGTCTCTCAGTCTCTTCAACATCCTTAAGCTCTACTCCTTTCTCCTTTTCTCTTGAAACTGCTTTGGCTTGGCTCATGTTGAGAAGAACTTGAGCAATAGTTTCATCATCTCCAAACATTGTAGGAGTAGTTGTTGGAGTGGTTGGAGTAGCACTTCTTCCTTCAGTTTGATCATCAGTACCTTCATCTGGGCTAACGGTACTATCTTTTTCCTTGTCGGTATTAACTTTGGGTCTGTCAGTACTAACATTTGGTCTGTCAGTACTAACTTTTTCCTTGTCAGTACTAACTTTTTGTTGAGCAGTACTAAGTGCATCTTCAGTACTAACTTTGTCATCAGCAGTCTCCTTCTCTTCATTCACTACATCTCTTGTCCTCCCCACATCTTGAGCATCTTCAGTATCCATATAATCCAATGTATCATCAGGAAGCTCATCAAATAATGGATCTTTATGGACTGAAGGTTCAGCTTTGGCAGATTTCCTCCCCTGTTTGGATACAGACTCCTTTTGCATCCAGTTTTTCTTCAAGGATTTCTTTCCTGCCAATCTTTGCTTCAAGGATACACTCTTCATCCAAGCTCTGTGGTGTGTAATAACAGGTTTGGCTTTCTTCTTTAGCTTCTTGATCTGTGCCTTCAAGTGTTTAATTTCCTTGGCTTGATCTGTAACCTGTGTACACAAAGAGATACAAAGATCATACACACTTTGGAGTGTCATGTCACCCTCATTCCCTGAAAGGGATTTATCACTGGATGACTAACCTCCATGATTCCCACCAGAACTCTCTAGAATAGAATCAGGAATATGAGTAGAAGGTGAAGGTCTAGGGGATGGGTCGGGCTGAGGCTCAACATTGGCTTCACTTGGGTGAGGAGGAGAGGGTGTAGGTTGTGGTTCAGATGGTCTTTCTGATGTGGCACCCTCATCCTCAGTTGGTTGTACCAACATATAAGCAAATAAAGGTGTGACTTTCCCTGAAAAATGTTTACCCTTTTTAACCATAAAAGAGAAAACTTTACTTGTCAACGCATTTACAAGAAAATGGTCTAAAGGTACTGGTACATTCATTAGCTGTTTATCTAAAAAGATGGAAATGAACCATGGATACATAACAAACTTTTTCTTTGCATCTAAGTGTCTAAGCATACCATCAAAAATTAATTTAGAAAAATTATATTTCTGATTAGATGTTAAGCAAATTACAGTAGTGGCAATGTTAGTGGGAATTTGATCCCAATAGGTGCTTTTAGAACTTATACAATGATTCATTGTATGAAAAAAGAAATCTCCATTGGGGTGAAAACAAAGCTTTGTTAAAGGTTAAAACAGTTAAATCCCCCTCATAACCCATGAGCTTTATAGCATCAAATATAGACTGATTAGGTAGAGAATCTATCCTATTGGCATCATCAAAAAGAAGATCACTTCTTATTGATGCTTCAGAGATAGACAGAGTCTTGTCAGCTACTTTGACAGTAATATACCTAACATTGTTGATTATTTTAGATTTAGCAGACATCCAAAATTGTTCAACAAATGTAGTAGAGACTACTAGACTTACAGTGAGAGCATTGTGAATGGAGCTTCGCGCAAAAAAATCAATAATCTCATGAAACTCTACATTCCCATCAGTTGTTGAATTTGTGTTTAGGGCACGATTCAAGAACAGTCATGGTTGTTGAATTTGTGATCGTCGGTGAGTGAGATATTAGGGTTTGAATGAAAGAAAGCACTTGAGAGAGATTACGTGAGTGAACTGTGCAATTGAGATGGGTTTATATAGGTTTGGCAAACCTAAAATCAAAAAAACCGTTTCAATTTACACTTTATACCCTTGGCGATATTTTCTTCAACGTCTCTATAGCGGTATTATCTTTGCCCAATGGTACTAACTTTGCACTGTCGGTACTAACTTTGCACTGTCGGTACTAACTTTTGTCAACCAAATAATGAATAATTTTGGCAACAGCAGTGCTTCAGTACCATCTTAAGCTCTTCCCAATGACTCACTAAAACCCAAATAACTCCATGAAA
>BQNB010049787.1:0-20766 GCA_026074375.1 Tanacetum coccineum
AGTAAACGCGTAAAACCCTAAAAATAAATTGTGCATTACATAATGTCGTATAATGACCTAAGTTACGAGGTGTTATACCTTCCAACACTAAACGCAGGTAACTGCAATAAAAGAATTTAAAGGTTTAGAACGCTAAAAGACATTATTTTTGAATTTATTAAAACAACAAATTATACCCGAATGAATCCACAAAAAACCAATCCTTACCAATGGCAAACCTTTTTCAAGCAAACACAAAAAGGATAAAAAGGTAAACACTTAAATCAACTGTTAACAGATACTTGGAAGTAATCTATGACCTATGTCCAATATCAATTAAAAATATCAACACTATAACATATAGTATAATGAAGCTGTAATAATACTAAACAGAACTTACTCATGTGGCGGCAAGTTTTTGATAAAGATTAGTCGGCCTAAGGTTTAATAGTGTCTATGTAATAGTCATTATAATTAGTCATCAATAATATGCATAATACCGACGGGGTTTTCATTGTCTAACATGGTGAGCAAGTTAGATCTTGTAGGTAGTCGGTCACCATGAGCCGCCACCTCTATGCCACCCGTAAAATCTTCTCCACATTAATATCCATCTGTTTCCCTCATTTATCAATTTATGTCAACCCTTAATTGCCGGCTCTATCTCTTTTTCATTGCTTCGTCAAAGAAAAAAAATGCAGCCTAAGTTATACCGATCTGGATCTTCTCTCAATGATTTTTTCCTATTTGTGTCAAAAATATCATAGTTTTTTAATTTTTCATTATCGCAAATAACATCCAAATACTTTTATGTTTTTATTTATTTATTTTCTTTTTCTTTTCTTCTATATTGTTTTGATTTTTTTCCTTTCAGGTGGAGAATACATTGGTTTATTCTCTGGTAGGATACTTTGGTTTATCTGGTCTGGGGTACTTTGGTTTATCCCGTAGGAAAAAAAGGATTCTTTGGGCTATCCGCAGAAAGGGATACTTTGGGTTATCCCGTATATAAAAAAGGATACGTTGTCTTATCCGAAAAAAGAGATACTTTGGGTTATCCCGTATATTAAAAAAAAATACTAAAGGACAAAAAAGAGAATACTTTGGTTTATCCAGGTTTATCGGTTCGTGACTTTCAAGTTTGAAAATTTGTTTGAAGGATTTCTTTAACAACTAATTATGTTCGTGTGTGATGCTTCTGTTGCTACTTGTCCCATATGAAGACTCCTTGTTGCAAATTAGTTTTTAATTAGTTTGAATGTTTCGTGTTTTCTTTTCCTGTCTCGAGCTTTCTCATTTCATTGCTCGGACTGCGGGGGAGTATTAGATGATAAAGATTAGTCGGTCCAAGCCTGCATGTGGGCTTGGGGTCCATTAAGGTTTAATAGTGTCTATGTAATTGTCATTATAAATAGTCATCAATAATATGCATAATATCAACGGGGTTTTCATTGTCTAACACTAAGATCTTCTCGCCTTTCAATAGCAAAATCCTTTAGTAGGCGAATCTGCCATTATTACGATGCAAAAGGAAACAAACACACCACCTGAGACAATGTTTGTTTTATATTTAGAATACGCTTAGGATGTAAATTAGAAATACTAACATCAAAGTAAGAAGGATGGGAAAAATCGATATAATATTTTTTTGATAAATAAGAAATAACAACTTTTAGACACAAAGAAGCTCATATAACACCCCCACCTACCTACCCCTAAAATGATGACATAAACAATCTATATCGTTTCCTTACATTCTCCTTACACCAACATTAGCATGATAGCTTGTCATACCGCAGGCATACTAAAAAAAAACGAACAATCCCTTGGGAATTGCAAACATGATATGCTTGCTTTGACTCAGACATTGCAACAACTATAAACTCAGCTGCAACCGGGTGACAGGGTCATCACAGCCTACATCAAGTGCCATAAAGTTCTGAAACTCATTTCAGCGAAAACCTGAAACTGCGTCGTCCACAGAATTCCCACGGAAATGGCATCAATAGGAATCTAAAAAATTTAATTTATACATAAAAACAGTTACTTATTGAGTCTTGCGACTACGCAGTTGAAAAGTTCTGAAACTCTAAAAAATATAGACACAAACATAAAAACACATATCCGTTTTGCCAAACCCAAATAAACAAACTAACCATTACTCGACCAAAACTGCTGCACACGTACAACATTTTGCCAAAAACACTAAAACAAACATCTATATTGTGGAAACTAGAATAGGGGTTGAATAGTTTTCATTGTTTTAAAATATTAAAAATTAGATTTGTTTCTTATGTGAATTCAATAGATATACAAGTATGGATATGATAGCAACGCAATAAGTAAATAAACAAATGCAATATATAAGTAAGCAAAGAAAGGAAAGATCAAACCAAAGACACGATGATTTATAGTGGTTCGGCTACAAAGCTTCTCCCCTACTCCATTCTTCGAGTACCAAAGTCGAGAGTTCTCTTCACTATGTCAACAAGCTCCCTTTAGGCGGAGAAAACCGTACAACGTCGCTTACCCTTTTTCGGTACTAAGCTAAATATTGAGTCCTACTTCGAGGTAGAACCAACCTAACACACTATGTATTTTAATGCCTACAATACTAACCAATCACACAACAATATATACACAAGAGAATAGATGATGATGGATAAATATCACAACAACGTGATGACACAACTAAACTAAAGACACTTGAAGTCTTGAGATCTTCTTTGTGTTCTTCAGTAAAGAGTGGAAATGATTGGATCACTTGTAATGGATTATAAAACAAGTATAATCATATAAGAATGTATGCAAATGATAAACTAAATATGCTAGATAGAGGTTTGGAAAGGGGTAATTTGAAATGAAAATTTGAGGCTTCTATTTATAGTGCAAAAGCTAAAATTCAAATCAGCCAGTTCCCCAAATTCACCTATGTTGGATCCGTATGTGTATTTTGGTAGATTCGTGGGTGGTAATTACCGTTTTTCTGTCATTTAGTGGTTAACCAATTTTTTAATAAATCTCCTAATTGTACTTACATATCTGATTTAGTACAAGCTTCTAAAAGCAAAATTGTAACATTTCACATTTTCAGGTTATTTACGACTTCAATTATTCTATTATTTATTTTTAGGCTTTTACGCGTTCACTTTTAATTTTTACCATTAAACGCTAAATCGCGTAAACTAAAAATGAGCGTTTAACGTAAACGGGGCATCAAACAATTAAATAGTTTATGTCAAAGTAAGTGTTATAAAGTTATATAGGAATGATAGATTTATAACTTTACCCGCTATTTTATTTTTATAGGTTACGTAAAAGCGTTATACGTAACGCAATGAAAACTACAACTTTTTGCTTCCTGCATGCAAACCATAAACCGCCTGACAACTTCAACACAAAATAAATAGATACCCACTAATACCCAGTAATAACTAAAAAATTGCATAAACCTATATCGTATTCAGCCCCTAGATGAAATTTGCACATATAATCCAAATACACTTGAAATTAAAACCAACAATGCCTCCACTAATACAAAAAAACTATATAACTTAAACCATGGATCAAACAAAACGTTTACGTTAACTCAGATAAAACGTACACGTTTGCTATGCATGGCAAACCATAAACCCACCTACACATCAACAATACCCACTAAATACCCATAATACTCCAAAAATACATAAACCTTTAACGTATTCAGGCCCCAGATGAAAATTGCACATATATATCATATACTTACATGAAATTAAATTCCAACAATGCTCACTGAATACTAATAAACTAGTATAGAAACCTTTAACCAATTGGATCTAAACACCCTTCAATTACCCAAATTGTGTCTCCCTCTGTATCCTATACACGGCTAACCACAAGTAAAAAGAGAGGACCTAGTACAAGCAATGTAAGATAAGTCATATCACAGCACTCTTACAAGACACAATTGGACATGTCCCTAAAACCCTAAGCATTGTACTTAATCATTAAGACAGCTATTTTGTCCCCCCTATTGAGCCCAAAACCGGAACACCAGCACCAAGAGACACCAAAAAAAAACCTTGGCATCTGGTTTTGTATAGAAGGTTTTATAAATTCTTTTCCTTTTCCTCTTGGAACCCTAAACCGGATGCACACCCTTAACAACTCAAAACCATTTGATAGTTTCTCTAAAGGGGGTTTTACTTCCATGTTTATCTATAAATAGATCCCATAAAGTAAGTAAACTCATACACTTATTATTTACAAGAAAACAAAGCAAGAAACTCTCTTTTAAAGCTCTCCAACCCACGGCTCACCCTCCACACATACATATTTTCATAGTTGTTTATATAAGGGTTAAGCAATGGAGGTTTGAAATTAGGGTTTCTTGAAGAAATTAGGGTTTTCTACTTCCATTTTCGAATTAGGGTTTGTTTGGTAGGGTTTAGTATTGTTCATCAATCATCCTACACTCATATAAGGTTTACCTAAAGCTCTAATCTTTTCAATATGTTAATTTTATGTTTTGTATAATTGTGTATAGTTAAATCATCACCTAGGTTTATTTTATGAAGTTTATAAAATAAAAACATGTATATGTATACACGAATTACTTTTGTTTTGTGGACAAGATAATGTTTAAAATATGTTAATATGTTTAAAACAAGGATTTACAAGCAATGGAGTATTTATATAATTATTTGTCAAGTATTGATTATTTATTTAATTATAAAGTTTAGATAAGTAAATAAATATGTTGGACAATTTTCTTGGACAATATGGACCTATTATGATGGACACAATGTAGAGGACTTAAATTATATACCATGGTTGTTAATTTATAAATTAGAAGACTTGTGGTAATTTTATAAAGTTTAAAAGTGTATAAAATGAGTTAATTAATCTTTTATATGCTACTGTTCATTCGAACTAATTGACACTTTATTTTATATTTTATAAAAATAATACATCTCATAAGGATCGTAAGCATATAAGAAACTTGAAAATCCGATAAATAACGAAGGAGTTATGATTTTTACGAGATTATGCGTATAAAAGTGTTTTTATAAAACTAAGTTTATAAAAACTATATGATTTCGAATCTGAGATATTTCTTTTATATTTTTCTGTAAAATTAGATATTGTAAGGATTCTAAAAAGGTAAGAAACTTGAAAAACCAATGGATAATGAACTAGTTATGACTTTTTCATGTTTATGTAATAAAATAAACAAAAGTGACTTTATAAAAGTAATTTTATAAAAACTAATTTTTTTACAGAAACATACAGTGGACATGGACTATGTTAGATGATATAAAATTTAATTATGAAGCCGTGGACATAAGAATCACTAAAAACCGAATTAAAACGAAATAAATAACAATAAATAAACGATTTACAACAATTAAAATTTATAAAAGTATTTTTATAAATATACACTATACTGTTAATGTCATAACTAATAATATGAATATAATAAATATAATATTTGATTAGATTTTTCAAATACGAATCCATACATGTAAAGTACGATGAAAACGGGATTAAAACGAAGAAGATACGACGTTTTTATTAAAAGTGACATTATGAACGTTTTTAACCTTATAAATATTATTTTCTCAAATAATCAAATTATTTATATAATGAAATTATGTAAATAATACATCAAGTATTTTTGGCAAATAACGAATTGTTGGACAAGTATATACAATTTAACAACACGAATACAGAATACTATTTTACAAGTACACTAATAAAGTGTTAATATTATAATAGGAATTAACAGAACCTTTAGGTGGTGATGTAACTATATAGAATTATATGTGGTATTAGTTATTCAAAGTACTTAGTACTCATACGACCTATATTTAATTAGGTTGCATTCGGTCATATCCGTGACGTTTTCATTCACTTGATTTATTTCATTCACTTCCTTTACCGAGGTGAGTTCATAGCCCCATGTTTTACTATATCAATGATTTACAACTTTTGGGGTGAGAAACATGCATTGTTTTACGATTGGATGCAAGTACACATTTTTACATGATTACGTGTTTGCCTAAGTAGCGATAACCCTCAGAGCCCATTATCATGAACTGTCAAATACTTTGTGTGAGCGCGAATGTTATAAATAGATCTATTTAGGATTGACATCCCCGTTCGGGTGAGTCATGCTCACTATGCCGGTTTACCGGACAACGGACGTATACCATGTCGGATTTAGGATGTTGCGGGTTAGAACATCATCACGGGCAATGTTGGCAATTTATGTTGCATTTCATACATGTCGAGCTTCAGTGTCATGAGCTTAGGGAAACGTAATTACATTTTGTGATGTTTGCATCTGTTGCATTATCACGGGGAAAATCTTGCGGTCCTACATTACATTTTACATAAACCTATGAATTCACCAACTTTATGTTGACGTTTTAAAGCATGTTTTCTCAGGTCAATGAGGCACGAGGTGCTAAGGATACATTGGGGATACTCTTTTGGGGAGTCATGCATAAAAGATTTGGAGTCATTACATCTTGGGATATTTGTTATGATCTAAAATCTTGTTATTTCAATGTTGAACAATTTAAGCCGTTGTGCTTTGTATTAAACAATTTTAATAAATCCAATGTATCGTATTTCAAACGACTCTTTTAGAGGTCGTTCTCATATCTTGTGCTATTGATCTATGATGTAACGCTCCCGGACACATTATTCCGTTGCGACCCAATTTGGGGGTGTTACAGATTGGTATCTAGAGCCAAGGTTATAGAGAACCAGGTCAAATGTTTTTACTTGGACTATAACCGTTTTCAAACATTGCATCATAAAAAGGGATTTGTAGACACTCATTCATACATTACTTGTTGCATAAGTTTGGTTATACTAGATGCAGCATGGTTCTCATACATGTTTATCATATATTAAGTATATTATTATAGGATCTTAAATATATGTCCTAATAAAACTCTTTTTGAGATGTTACAGATACAGTCATGCGTCCAATCGGATTCGGTAATCAACCGAGGTTACATAACACTTCTAATCACGCAGGTGGAGAACCCGCTAGCTTGGGTTGTGGACTTCTTTGGACTCCAAAAGCCTGACTCGCCGGAGGCCAGTTACCGCATCACCAGAAACTACTGCCTGGCCCTGAGAGCAAGTATCACCTGCTTTGCTCTTGCTAGACTTACGTGCCGGGACCAGAAGTACCCCGAGAACTTTGAGCCCCATCCTGTCGAGAGGTTCCCGGGTGATGATCAGCCTATGTTCATTGCAGGATGTCATCCTATACCCTTATCGTTCGGGCTTCGTTGCTTGACTCGAACCGAGAGAAAATCTAAGGAGGTCCCAGTAGACTAATCCAGCTGAAATTGGGAGGTAGACGGCAATGATGATGACTCCTCTGATAATGACGAGGAGGAAGAGGCCTCGAATGAGGAGGATGAGGAGCATCTGGCTCCGACCGACTCTGTTGTTGCACCCGTTGTTGACCATGTCCCCTCTTCTGAGGAGACAGAGCCGTTTGAGACTAACGAGTCTGTGGCTACACCACCATCACCACCAGCATATCATACCACTGCTAGGATATCTATCTGACCTGAGGTACCTATGCCTTTTCCATCAGAGGAGGAGGTCAAAAGACTTCTTGCCTTACCACCACCACCACCATCACCACTCATCTCACTATCACCACCCTCTACAGAGGAACGCCTTGCTAGGTGTTTAGATGCACCTGTACTTCCATCATCACCCCTTCCTATAGTACCTCACCTATATGGTAGCCCTAACCATGTGCGTGCACCCTTAGGCTTCAAAGCTACCATGGGTAGATTGAGAGCCTCATCACCATCCACTTATCATCTACTACATTCATCACCACCATTACCACCTTCACCATCATCACTACATTTACCACCACATGTACCCACATCATTACCATTGTAATTACATCATCACCACTACCAACCCACTACCCATCCTCACGCTGTTCATAACCACAAACCAATTCACCGTAAGGAGACATTCCGAAGGCCGATTTACCACCTCTTAAGAGGTTATAGTTCTGACGAGCTCTCACATCGAGGTATGATTGAGGGAGAGATCGATCTGCTGCAACCTAGACCCTACTGGAGGTCATTTCCGGGAAATGGACTATGGGTTTATCGGCACTCTGGATGCCAAAACTAGACATCAGAGAGCCGAGGAGGTCGGCTATGGGATTAGAGATGTTTGGGTAGACCCGACAGAGGCTGTTGAGGAGGTAGCACCGACGACCCTCGAGGGTGTCAATGCTAGAGTAACCGAGCTTGCTTCGGTTCAGGAGCAGGACACATGGGATATTTATGATGTGATAGAGGATACTCAGGATAGGCAGACTCTGTTGTTTCAAAGAGTCGATGGATTGGTCAAGGATAGACATTTTCACTATGAGACTGCACAACTGTTAGATCAGGAGGCCCTGGTTTCCCGAGAGGCTTGGGCACATTCCGTTGGGTTGAGTTCGGCAGTTCACTATAAACTGCAAGCATATAAGAATCATACACAGATGCAGGACTTCTGTATCGCCTCACAGGAGTCACTGATGACGACATTGAATTACAGCAGTTTTCGATTACAGGCAATTGACATTTAATCAGTAGCCATGTTTGGCAACAGATTCAGTGCCACCTCAAATCAGGCTTGATTCAGACATCATCCAGATGATCGCAAGGGTGCAGTAGTTCTACCTAGGCTTAAAAACTTCTCATGTTTGTATTCATAGCTATCAGATTAACTTAGCCGGCTAAATATTATAGGATTTAATTTCCCAGACTACAGCACCGAGCAGTAGGAAACTTATAGTATTTTTTCATTTCTTGTATTAGACAATCATGTATGTTTTCTAGTTATATATGATATGTTGTATTATGTCATGTCGATCTCAATTCTGTTATGTGTTGTGATCCAGTCATGTTATATAATCACTGTATGATGTGATCTTGTTATATATATAATGTGTTGTATTATGTTATGTCGATCTCAATTCTGTTATGTGTTGTAATCCCTGTCATGTTATATAATCACTGTGTAATGTGATCTTGTTATATATATGTTATACCCATGTCATGTTTTGATGTTTATAAAAACTCATGTGTTTTATATTGTTATGATTAGAACAATATGCCGCCAAGAAGATCCTCTGTTACTGCAAGGGCTGCTGCTACTGCTACCCCTATGACAGCTACTGCTGTTGAATAGCTAATCGAAGCAAGAGTGTCTGCGGCACATGCTAATCATAGAAACACGCTCGAAATATCACTGAATTTTAAATGGACAGTGGCGTCTGAAAACCACACATCGACACAGGAATTAAGAGTGAACTGTACGCACTTATTGCGTTAGTGAAACGTACAAGGATTTTCTAAATTGCAAGCCCCTTATCTTTAAAGGTTACTGAAGGAGTGGTTGTGTTGTCACAATGGTTCGAGAAGATGGAATCAGTGATCCATATCAGCAACTGTGCTATGGAGAACCAAGTTTGCTACTTGCACTTTCCTTGGAAATGCTCTGACATGGTGGAGCTCCCACATGAAGACTATTACTCAAGATGTTGCTTATGCTATGGGACCTGGAAGACTCTAAAAGAAGATGATGACAATAGAAGCAAGTTACTAGCCCAGGGGTGAAAACACGAAGTTTAAAATTAAGCTTTTGGAACCTAAACGTAAATGTACTAGAAGTCGCGAGTTACACTCAGCGTTTTCAAGAGCAAACACTTGATGTGGTGGAAGGGATGTTTCCCACGTGGAATCAGATGAAGTTGAGAAATATGTTGGGGGAGCTTCCTATAAGATACGGGGAAGATGAAATGTCAAATCAACCAAGAAAAGACGATGGAGAAAGCAATTGAGTTTTTCTAACGATTAGATGATTCAAAGAAGTCCTCACTATTGCTGAAAAGACAAGCTGTGCAGAAGAGAAAGTTAGGAGTTTTTAAATTCTGGAAACGAATCAGGGTCACCAACAAACAGTAAACAAAGGCCGAACAAAAAGAAAGAATAAAAACAAGAAATGGCTATACACTGCTGGGGCCTAGGTGAAAAGAGGGAGAAAAAAAGGATCATTACCCATGATACAAAATGAAACGATCACACCACAAAGGCCATGTGCTCCCAGTGTTAATAAAGTACAATAGAAGAACGGCCATCTGGACTCAGAGATTGTAGGAGTTCTGTCCTAATGGATATAAAAAACAATCGAGGGAACTCCGGAACAAGACCAAAGACTAAGAATGACTGGCACTTGCTGATGAGTGTGGTCTTGTCAGGGGCATTTCAAGAGAGACTGCCCGAAGTTGAAGAATAAAAACTGTGGGGTAATCAAGGTGGGACTGTCAATGCCCCAGCGAAAGTTATACGTTGTGGCAATGCAAGGACAAAACCCGGACATCCAACGTCGTACGGGTTACGTTCCCATCTAGACAATCGCTAGCTTTATCATATCTGAACTGGTACCGATAGAGGAAGTTTTTGTAAACTACTACATATAGCTCTCCTAATATATCACACCAACTACATTAGACCAAATATTACAATGGTTTGAACTAGCCGACAGGAAAAATAATTAGGAATTAACACTATCCATTCGGGGTTGTACATCAAACTCTTAGATCATCCCTTCAACATTAACTTGAATGCCCTAGTATAACTTGGTAGTTTCGAGCGTCATAAGTTGGTAGAAGGATTAGGTTGGCAAAGTACCATGTAGGTCATTGATTGTGCCGAGAAGATCGTACGTATACCTTGGGGGAAATGAACACCTTAATTGTCCATGGGGACGAAAATTAATCCGAGGAAAACGGGACTCGTTTAAACATCATTTCGTGCACCAAAAATCATAAATATTTGTTGAAAGGACATCCACAGTCTTTTTGGCACATGTTACTACAAAGGAGATTGAAGACAAGTTGGGGAGAGAAGCGACTTGAGGACGTACCAATCGTCGCGATTTTCCTGAGGTAGTATCGCTTACGATTTAACGGGGTCTTTCCACCAACACGACAAAAGTGGAATATCCAGATCGATTTGGTACCTAGTTCATCACCTGTATGCACTGAGCAGCCTTATTTGATTGGCTCCTCCGAAATGACAGGAGTTTGTCGGGATGCAGTACTTGCAAAGATCTATCCTTACAAGGGCTTTATAAGAACCCAGTTTCTTTACCTTGGGTAGCTCTGGTCTAGTTTGTCAAATAAAGAAAGAGACGGAATCATTCCGGATGTGGCATCGACTACCGGGAATGTAAATAAAACCTATGAAAGAAGAAGTCGATATCATCTCCCAAGGATTGATGATTTATTTGACCAACTACAAGGATCCAGTGTTTATCAAGAAGATAGACTTACGGTCGGTTTATCATCAGCTTAGAGTACGGAAGAGGTCAAAACCCTCCCAAAGATGTCCATCTTAGGACTCGGTATGGGTCATTACATTCCAAGTGATGCCATTTGGATTTTGATAAGATGCAACCTGCGTATACATGGACCTCATGAACCGAGTGTGCAAACCATACTTTGATAAAGTATTGTAAATTGACCTTATGACACATACTAATTTATTCAAAGGACGAAAAGGAACATGAAGAACATCTTACCATCAAATTTATGATCTCTTAAGAAGGAGGGAGGAGAAAACTATATGCAACGTGTTCCAAAATGCTTAATTTAGATTCCTACGGTACAATTTCTCTGTCACGTGATTGGACTGTTCAGGCATTCACCGTGGATCCCCTGCCAAGATTCGAAATATATGTCAAGATTGGGCGTCCTCGAGTATTTGCTAAATACACATACCTATTTTCCAATTAAAAATCGGACTAAATGACAAAAACCGAACAAAAATACATTGTATTTGTATGTTTTCACCTATATTTTTCATAGGAGAAACCGGATATTCCGACAAAAGGACGAAAACCCAACGTCAAAAAAAGACATAAAAACCAGCACGGAAACGTAAAAAGCGTGAAAAAGTCATAAGTCAAATCAAAGACAACCAAAAAGTCAAAAACCCCGAAAAGCCAAAAGTGCCGAAGACAAAGCCAGTACCCGATAGTAAATACTTAATGGAGACCCGCCCCCATAACCCAATTTAATAGTCGATGTCAACCCATTAAGCTAATTTTTAAAAAAAAACCAACGAAGCCCAACAAAAAAAAAGTTTTATGAAGGGGCATATAGTCGCAACCCCTCAAACATCTAAAAACACATGAGCAAAGGAACCACACTCATAAATAAGACATATAACCCTCGAAGGGACAAAAATGTGCAACTCCCCAAATTATAACACTCACAAGGACCATTGTGCAACTACAGTATAACAAGATGAAGGGCCAATGTTGTCATATCACCACAACCTTTACTCCCCAAGATCAAAAAAACACAGTTTATCTCACACCAAGGTTTCTCGCCAAAACCTATATTTAAGCACGTAAATTCCTCCTCCACTTTCCTCAAACCAACCACCTTATCAAGACAGCAAATTGCCAGCCACCTTTCGGGCCCAAACCCCTTTAAAGATCCCATTGGTGCATGATAAAAGAGGCAAAGATAAATGAAGGATGGTGATCAAAAAGACCTTTGGATATCAAACAATTGGATTGAGAAAGAAAAGAGAAAAAATGACTTAAAAAAAGTCTCTCACACAACAAACACACCATTGTTCTGTCTCACAAAAGAAACACAAACGGGTGAAGACTCAAGACCCCAAGACTTATTTAGCTTAGTATAAAATAGGACATTGTAAGCCCTTAGAGGCAGTGAGTTATTTATGTAGTTTTAACCTAGTTTTTAATATTCAACTTATTTTTAAGTCATTTTGATTATTGTCTTTTATTTTCCAAGCCTTGTAACCTTTTCTTAGTATTAATGAAAGTTTGAAGTTTTTAAGTAAAAATTTGTATTCTTGTTTTTCTTATTGTTAAAAGCCCATCATAAGCTGTTTTAAGCTCTTATAAAAACATATAAGCAACATGTTTTAATTTAAATATAAAGTACTTAAGAAAATTTTACAAAAACTAAAAAAAAGAACTCACCCTCAAATTACCACAACTTATTTGGATGATAATCCAGATTTGGATGGGCTTATGAACTCTTACTAGCTTGTTTCATACAAGCTAGAGCTTGTAGATTAGCTTATTTATAAGCTGGTTTGCCCTATTTAAGCAAGGGCCTTTGTAAGTCTCTTATTTTCAAAATTTTAGCTTATTCACTGTAGCATTGCTTATTTATGCTTATCTTTGCTTATTCACAGCTTAAATAGTGCTTATCTCATTTTAGTTTGTTGCTTATTTTTTCTTGAGCTTATAAGTTTAAATTCATTTGTGCAAGTTTTGAGTTTAAAACATATGATTTAAAGTTAAAAAACTGCATATTCATGTTTAGCTTATATCTAGGTGCTTAATTCTTGTTGAAATTTTTGGCTTAATATTGATTAGTATAAAGCTGTTTAGAATATCTAGTATTTCACAATTGTGAGCCTAAATCAAGTTTTACTAAGCTTAAAATGTCAAAAAATGAATTTTAAAGGGGTGTTTGGTTTAACTGGTTTAATGGGTCAAAAATGGCTTTGTGCTTTTAAGTCAACTTTGATTAGATAATATTAGCAATATAATTCAGTTTGTGTAAGTTTTTTTTAGTTCTAAAACTCAAAATCAAGGTTTAAGAAGTTATGGTTTGAGTCTGTGTTAGTTAAGCTTATTGGTTTAATTTTTTGTATCTTGTAAGTTTGTTATGTTTTTAAGTGTGTTCAAGTGTTAAAACAAGCTTTGGTAAACCTGCATTTGTTGTTTTTTGCATCTACCAATTCTGTTAAATTTTTAACTAAGTGTTGAAAAAAGAAAAATGCTTTTTCATTTGCTTACTAGTGGCTTATCCTTTATTGTCAAAAGGTTTTCTAATATGTTTGCTAATAGCCGGAGGGCGAACGAAATAAAAAGCTCTTGAGGTCCAAATTTAGTTGTTGGTAGTTAATATGTCCCATAAGGAGTGCTTTTTGTTTGCCTTATTTTTTAGCTCAAAAGTTGTTTTGTAAAGATTGTAAAAAATTATCTAAGTGTTGTTGTCCTGTGTAACAGCTTTTTCATTAAGCCTTTTAAGGCTTATTTCGATTTTTCCACAATCTATTTCGATTGTCTGGATTAATTGTAGACCATAAGCTAGCTTCTATTAATATTGTAAACGCCTCTATCCATAAAGGCATCACATCAGGGACTTATATTTAAGCTCAAAAGTTGGTGGCATTTATGTGTGATTGGCAGTTTTGAACTTAATAGCTTATTTGCGTTTCCATGCTTATTTTGCTGTTTAACCATAGGAATAATTGAGTTTATTATTTGCTTATTAGGATAGTCTAAGTCCATTTTTAGCTTAATTATTTTTAGTTTAGAACTTATTAGATGCTTATTTAGTTTCTTTAGTCTAGCAATTTTTTTTTTTTTGTCAAAAATAGCTTAAATAGTGAAACTGACCTTTTAGCTTATTTTCAATACATTTTCATTGGTCTTATTTTAGTTTATAATATGGCTATCTTAAGTATATTGTAAAACAACTATTGTTAGCTTTATTTCTCATTTTCACTAGCTTAAATTACTCTTAAAATTGTAAAATCCAAACAGTTACGGCCTTTAAAGCCTGTGTATATATTGTTAAGAATCGTCTTTTGTAAATGCATATTTAGCTTATTCTTGAGATTTAAAATTTTTTGTCTTCATTAAAGTCGGTTGTTTACAGCTTATTTATAAGCTGTGTAAAAAAGTTTTTAAAAAAAAGCAAAAAGGGGAAGTGGTAAAGTCCACGGTGAGACAGAGGCCTTCGAACCCTGGAAACCTCACACACCTCAACCCTTATAAAACACACACTCTAGCCACATAGCCTCCCAGGGTCCTTTTTCGGTTTTATCTTGCATAATTAAATATTTAACCACGTTAGTAGCCCTCTCGCCCTTGGGTCTTTTTCGGTTTAACTTTGCAAAATCAATCTCTTAAATACATTTTGGCTCTTTTGGCTTATAAGCCGTTTTTAGCTTATTTAACAGCTTATTTGATAAGCTGTTTTTCCCAGCTTATTTTTAATTAGATTCTTCATTGTTCAAGCTACTTTTGCTATTTTTTCAGATTTTTATTAAATAGTTTAATATTTTTAAACATTTAATTTCATTAAAATCGTTTTTAATTCATAAAAAATTATAAAAAAGTCAAAAAAATATAATTCTTTTTTAGAAAATTTTCTTTTAACATTTAGGACTTAGGAAAATTAGATTTGCCTTCGTAGGGTCAAAATTGTAAAATTTAATTTTTTAAAGAACGGGATTGAACCCCGTTCACGTTTTTAGTGTTTTTAAGCCCTAATCACCTTCGTTTTGGGTCTAGTTTTCTTAGTTCTTATCTTTTAGTTAATTAAGACTTATAAAATTCAAAAAGATCATTTTAGGACTTAATTTTGATAATTTAGGGTTTTTAGGTCGCGTTTTAGGATTCCCGGTTTGCGTTTTTAGTTAAATTAGTTTTGCCTTAATTGTTTTTAAGTGTTTGCCTTAATTTTCCCGTAGTTTTAGATAACCAATCTAAATTTTGTTCCATTCAAGCATCTATTATCAAAACGACTCTCGACTTTCAATTGCATTCCTCGTTGGGGATAACGACCCGGGAATCATACTTCCGGTTTACTACAATTGAGATTTTTTATTCTTATCCTTATATTTATTTATATATATATATTTAAAAAGGGTTGATCAAGAGTTTGTCAGTTTTTGGCGCCGCTGCCGGGGAGGATTGTATACGATTGTTGAGCCGTTTGACAATTTGTGTTTGAAGATCCTTCCGTGTGAAGTTATTTTGTTTATTTTCATATAAAAAAATACAAAAAGATTTTTCTTTTATTAGTATATATATAATATAAAAAAATCAAAAAATTAAAAACATTGTCCATAAAAAGAAATAAAATTCACCATCAATATAATACTTTCAATTGAAGTATTATCATTAATAAGTTCCCGAACCAAAGATCAAAAACTTACCTTTTGTGTCTCTCGCGAGGTACGGTTCACCTTTGAAAGTTAAACAAACTCTAAGAGGGGTATAAGGCGGGTTGTTCCTAGGAACTACGACCCTAAAGGAGAAAGGTTTTTAATAGCTTCGCGCTTTCCTACTCCTCCGCTCCTTTGTGCGTTTTTCTCTTTAGTAGAGTTACCGAGAAGCATGTAGAATAATTAGGGATTATAGTTGTCTTATCCTCCATTGTCCGTTAATAAAATAAATCTTTATGAATCATTGTTGAAAGAAAACCAAAAAAATTAAATAAATTTTTCTTTTTAATTATTTTAAAGGTGCATGCGCAATAAAAGACATTATTAGAGAGCAAAGTGATCAAGAGAAATGCGCAGTACGGTAAATCTCGGGGTCTCAGAATCCCGTAACCGGTCAACAAACAACAATACCACTACTTTTTTTGAACCATTTGATCTTAGGAACCTATTGATAAATACCAAGCTCATTCCCGTCTAGATACGATGGCCGGATAACTCGTACTAATATGTAGGCGCAATGGCTACCAAGCACACACCGAGGGTTTTAAACTGAGGATGCAGTGCCGGAATTGTTCCCAGCGGGATCACTGCGGACAACTTTGAAGCTAGACATGGTTTCTGCTCGCTCTTGTGGCAAAATAAACAATTTTTCGAGCCTGATCAAGATATATCCTGCATGCAACACATTTGATATTTTAAAACAAAGATCAACTTCTACGATGAAAGATACCTGAACCGTCCTGAGTATGTCGTTAAGCTTAATGCTTTTTACCTATTTTCCCTCGAGGGGCCGCCCGGAGTATGGTTGAAAAAAAAAGAACCCCCCTCGATCGATTCGTACTTGGGATGATCTTAGTTTTCGAAATCAAATCAACCCAATTTTTCCCTCCCTCCAAGACAACAAATCTTCGTATGAAAATCATAAATTTTCAACAAAGATTTGATGAATCGTTTTATGAGGCATGGGACCGATTCAATGATCTTCTTCGGGCATGCCCACATCATGGGTTTTCGAAAACAGTCAACATGATACATTCTACAATGACTTGAAGCTCAAGTGATCAAGATTACGTTGATATCCGCCGGGTGTAATGTTTTAGGATATTGAAAATGGCCTCGATATTGCATAAGAAATCATTGAAGCAAATTCCAATAGTTCGTCATTTCACGAAGCAAAGCAATTGTTTCCAAAGTGGTACAAGCACTTCTACCCCAGGTGATTCCTCCTTTGATTCTGAGACTTAATAAGAATATGGTGAAAGAGCCTTTCTTCTCGCTTAAGAAAAACCACACAATCCCAAAGCTCCCGCTTACCGATTAAAAGCGGATCGAGGAAAGTTTTTGGTAGACTTGCGGAGGTCTCTAATCTTTGGACCCGTAATTGTCCCGCCAACCGGAAGGCAACGTTTATTCGTGAACAATATTCAAGGCATACCTTCACAAGCCGCCCACGATAACTACAACCAAGGAAATACCGGTTACCAGATCCCCGCGATGGTTGCGAACAAATTTCGAACCTACAATGACCGTTTTTCTTTCCCGTTTAACAAAACCAAAGGACAATAATCAAGAGACCCGTTACAAACCAAAACCGGGTGAAAAAATTTCAACGAAAGGACCAATTTAGATCGCCCCCCCGGATTAATCAAACCCCCAGCCTTACCAAGCTCCATCTGTAACAAGCACCTGGCTAGACATAGAGTGCCATGCAAACGCAAGGTGTGTCCAAAAATAGGACTTTCAAAAGACATCAAAGCAAATGACGCGGTTATGAAAAACATGCAAAACCAAAACCAAAACATGCAAAACCAAATGACCAATTTGACCAACTTGTTGACCGATGTATTGGTGAATAAAAAACCCCTCCCCCAAATTACCCCCGCCTCTAACTTCGGCTTGGGTTCTCTTCCTAGCAACAAACCAGTTGCTAACCCGAAGGGTGATACAAAGAAGCAATCACCACCCGAAGTGGTGTTCTCTTCTTATAATTGGTACACATTCACAGGCATTCCACCTTCACGCCTTCTTCTCTTCTACCTAAGGTTGTGGAAACCGAGAAACCGATAGGCAGAGTTCCAAAGACACGGCTGCCGTAACCTCCTAATAATAACAGGAAGTACCGCGAAGACGTACCGAATCCACCGTTGTCCAAGTTGTAAACTCATGTACCAATTTTTGAGCCTGTTGTTGCTCTCGTTAGTGCTCCGAAGCCTAACCCGAAACCATCAATTCCCTATCCGTCTAGACATAATGACCAAAAGATCCGCGAAAAAGCTAACAATCAAATTGAGAAATGGTTGGTGAAATTTACACTGTATATATATAATATATAATAAAATATAAAATATATATGTAAAGAGTTCTAAAAATCAACAGAAGACAATATAACCGAAGAATGTAGTATAAGATGTTTCCCGCTGGGTACGTTTTAACCCCAACGAGGCGGGAATGGAAAATCGATACAATCGAAATTAGTCGAAGATTTGAGTTTGAAGGAAGGAATTGATTTGAGAGGTTGAAAAAGTCAAATTAGATGATAACGAACAAAAACGTTTAAGAAAATCCTAAAAATTACTAAATTAAGCTGAAAAACGGAAGCACGAATCCCGAACAAAGGGGGAAAAACCTAAATTCTTTAAAAATAACCCTACGGAGAATTTTTCACTTCTAAACTACTCTACGGGACAAATAACGAAGAATGAAAAAGACTAGACCGAAAACGGAGTTCGTTTGACCCAAAAACGAGTCAAAACAAAATCCCGCACCCGGACCGTTCTTTAAAAAGTAAAAAGTTGTAAAAATGACCCTACGAAATTTTTTGTATTTTTCCTACAAACTATATGACAAAAGAAAATTTTCTAAAAAAGCAAAATATTTTTTTGATAATTTTTGTATTTTTTATGAATTAATTAAACTTTTAACGAAATTAAATTATAAAAAATATTAAATGACTTCGAAAAATTCTGAAAAATTTACTAAAAATACTTTACCCTATAGGAATCCTACGAAAAATAAGAATCACAAAGTAGCTTAATAAATAAGCCCTCGAATAAGCTGTAACAGCTTATTTAGCTTATAAGCCTAAAACCCCTTTAAGTATGCAAGCCCTTGAGTCTTTAACGAAAAAGACCCAAGGGCGCAGTGGTAAGGAGTGTGTTATAAAGGGGATTGTATCGATTGGTCCCGGGTTCGAGTCTTGCTCACCCGGGCCTCTTGTCTTTCCCCTTTTTTTTTTTGAAAACTCAAAGAAGCAAAGTTGTTAAGCTCGTGGGGCTTAACAACTTTGCCTTCTACAACTTTTGCTGAAAAGCTGTCAATAAGCTTAAAAATAAGCTTAAACTCGACAGTTAGCTTATAAAGGCTAAAAGGCTAGAAAAAGCTAAGTGGCTTAAGACATTTTGGACTTGTGGTCGAACTAAGCTAGGACTAAGGATTAAATAAGCTAAAGTGAGCTAAACTAATCTAAATAAGCTTAACAGGACACTAAGTGCTTAAAATAAATAAGCTGGAAAAAGCTTAAGTGTGACAGAAACTTAATCAAAGCTTAAAAGCTAAAAGGACTTAAGGTCTTAGACAAATAAGCTAGGTAAAGGGCTAAACAAGATTAACAACTAGCTAATTCTATCTAAATAAGCTATTAGGAGCAAAATTAGCTTATTAAATAAGCTCAATAAGCCAGGGAAGAAAAATAAGCAATCCCTACACCTAAGTAGGCTAAAACAGTTCACAAGGCAGGTTTGGGCTTAAAAATAAGTCAACAAATGAGCTTTTTAAGAGCTGAAATTCAACAAGCTTATAAAAGGGCTTATAGGCTCTTTAAATAAGCCAAGAATTTGGGCTTAAATGCTCTTAATGGCTAAGAAAAATAAGCCTAAAGTCTCCCCTTTGCACCAGGGGAGCTTTAAGGCTAATCTCAAGGGCTTATTTGACAGCTTATTAAAAGCTGTCAAATAAGCTCTAAACAAACAAATAAGCTAAAACAGATTGAGTGCCCTATGAAAGGGACTTGTGCACCAATTTTTAGCTTTTAAAAATCATTTTAGCTTGCTGAATTTTGAAGGTGAAAAAGGGCTTTTGAATTTTTAAAACTGTCACTAACAAACACTTGGTGATTTTTGACTTACAAAGTCAAAAGACACCAAGGTTTTAATAGGATGTTTAACACACAAAAACAGACCCTTTTTTTGCACTTAAACTCAAACTCACAAGTGCTTAACTAAATAAGCACTTGTGGCTTTTCTTAACATCCACAGTTTCAAAGAGACAATTAGAGAATCTAGAAAAACAATTTTAAGACTTAAAAACTTTTAACAACAGCTTAAATGAGCTTAAGAACTTAAGCTAAACCTAACTAAATGACCCCAACCCATGCCAAAGCCATTTTGACCCGTTTTAAGGCTTATGCCAAACACACCCTTAATTTTTGAAATGGGTTTTAACACTTAAAAAAAACTGTTTTAACTCATAATTCTTAAAGAGAGTAGACAAATAAGCATTAAACAACCTAGGTGAACAATAATAAGCAGGAAATAAGCACTCTAATTAGCTAAAACATAATAAGCTATAAAAAATCTAAAAATTGAGACTTTAAAAGAGAGAAATGTAATTACCTTTGTCCAAGCTTTTACAAGGACCTTTTAACCCCTCAAGGGCTTTCAGCTACAAGCTCTGGCTTATAAATAAGCCAGTGAATAAGCCAATAAGCTCTTCCAACTTTAGCTTATCTTCCAAATGGCTTATTTTTAATTTT